>MVGT01003118.1:1084938-1123628 GCA_002174775.1 Macleaya cordata | reverse complement strand
AAAAAAAAAGAAATCAAAACGCAAAAAAGAAGATCTGAATCAGTACCTGTTTTTGACGAACAAGATGAAACGAAACTAATCGAATCCAATCTCTTCCAAAATCACAGTCCAACCAGAAAAAATAGAACGAGAGAAAAGAAGAAGAAGAAAAAAAGAAGATTTTAACATGTTTGAGCGCGAAAAAATTGAAGAGGAAGAAATGAAGTATTTAAACAAGGAAAGAAGGGTAAAATTGGAAATAAGAAGAAAGAAACACGCACACGAATTAAAAAAAAACGATTAAAACATAATTAATTAATTAAAAAAGGATTAAACAGTAAAAAAGAAGTTACCAAAAGATGTTTTAGACAAAAAAAAGATAGCTGGGACCAAACTGTAGTAACACATGGGAAAAAGGACTATTTAGTCGTTTTCTCAATTTATTATTATTATTATTTTTCATAAATTTCCTTTTCCATTGGTTTTGTCATATTTTTCGCGACTCCTCGACCTTTGAATTTTGTTTCATTATCTTGCACGCGGTAATAGTAATACAGTAAAGTTCAACTTTATGACTCACCTCCCAACGTCCACGTGTTACGTTACGTGAAACATTATATGTATGGACCCCTAGGTTTTACAGATAGTCTCTGCTCGTGAATTTTGACCATTCCGCTAGTCAAACACGCCATCAAATGTTTGATTCTAGCTATTGTTGGTCAAGTCAGTATGACTGATTGGATAGAATTGTATGTCTTGATGGAATTGGGTTTTGTTAACGTGTGCCCTAAGGGCACACGTTAATGTCCATTTAATGCACTACTTTTTACCTTGAAAACATAAAATAGTACAATACTTATAGCAGACAATTCAATTACAACTTTTCTACCTAAATTACCCTTAACTATCTATTCTCTTTTATTATCCGTTTTTTTTCCTGTTTTTTTAATTTATTTTTAGTTTTCGAGGCAATTTAACTTGGCTGTCTAAATTACCTTAATGCCTTAATTGATTTGGGTTCCCATTGATTTTTACAGCACCCACTTTGCAACTTTTTTTATTAACCGTTGTTTTCTTTTCTTTTCTTATCTTTTCTTTTCTTTTGTTTTTTTTTTCGAGCTCGAGGTAAAATAATTTAATAGTCTATTTTGAACAAGAGATTTGAAGAGGGATTTTTTTGGGACCAGAGATTTGGTGGAAAAATCATGTTATATTTTTCTTCAAAATCCCTAGTCCCCACAAAATCCCTCCCTAAAATCCCTTGTCCAAACAGACTATAAGGGGTCCCATTTTAGTTCAATATCATCTAATGGACTCACTTTACTTTAATAATTTTACATGTACATTTTCTTCTATGCACTATGCGTGCACTTTTACATCGAGAAAACGCTTGTGAATTTATTTTTAACCGACGAACTTATTTTACCACCCTCTCACGCATTATGAGCATGTGAACTAAAAAACTATGCGGCACGTAATTTAATAAATTTCTTTACAAATTTACATTGCACGTGTAATTTGGCAAACCCAATCCCACACCGTCGCCTAAGATCATCACTACAAAAAAATATGCCCTTGAATCATCTTTACATAGGATCACAAAAAAGTGTAAATATTAGGTGAGCCCACTCAATGACGATGCATAATTTGATTGATCTAGACGCGCGTTAAGGAGATCATTGTAAAAAAAATAAGCCTTTAGATCAATTTCAAGTAGCACCCCCACGGAGTATAACACAATCGATATTATGAGATAAATGTACGATTGTCTAACTCCATGGGACTAGTTTTCTTGAACTTAATTCACACATGATTTATATCAATCTTAGAATAATCTTGAACCATTTATTTACCATAGATGTTGGTAAGGGTGATGATGATGATGACATTATTGCCATCCATCATCATCATCAATGACATCATTATCACCATCCATCGCCATTATCATCATTGTCCATCACCATCATCTTCACTACCTCTTTTATATTACCTTTTAATTGTATTTTTACATAGAGGTAAAAGTCGGGCGAGTTGGGTTAGATTGATGTATTGACCGAGCCCGGCCCGAGATTCAGAAACACTAATCCAATGCAACCTCGGGAGGAGAATTTTTCATTGTCATGGTGGTTATAATGGATGGTGATGATGGTTATGATGTATGATGATAGGTGATGATGATGACAATAGTGATGATTGATGATTGTATAATGATGGTGAAGATAATGGTAATGTTGATTATAGATGATAGTGATGATGATGATGGATGGTAATGGTGTTGATGATGATGATGGTGGTTATGATGATGATGGATGGTGATGATTGTGATGATGGTCACCAATAACATTATCTTCATCGCCATTGCCATACACCATCACTATCTCCATCACCATCACCATCACCATCACCATCACCATCATTATCATAATCCATCATCACCGTCCATCATATCATCATCATCATCGTCATCATCACCATCCATCATCATTATCGGTATCACCATCTCCATCCATGATCGCCATCGTCATCCATCATCATCATTACCATCATCATCAATCATCAATCATCATAATCCATAATCAATATCATCACCGTCATCATTATGCATTTTAACCATAATATCATCATCATCCATCATCATAACCATCATAACAATGACAGATGATTATTACCAATGAAGCATCAATTCAGACAAGAAGATTTGTACACGGGAGATACGGGGGTGCAAGAGATTTGTCAATTTTCAAATTTTAGGATATTGATAAGGTTAGGGATGTCAATTGATACCAAAATACCCGAAACCGAACCGGTACCGGAACCGTTTATTGTGCTTCCAGGACCTCATTTTGTGGATCTGGTTAATTTCAGATCCATTTCGGATCTACCCGTTTTAAATCCGTTTAATTTCAGATCCACCCACCAGGTATCCGGTTCCGTATAATTTTTATAATTTAATAGTTTAATTTACTATTAAATAATAAATTTTTAGTTTTTTAATTAAAAAAGAAAATAAAAAAACTAACGGCTATTATATAACAAATTTTGTAATAAACTAATTTTATAATTGAATAAAATATGAAAATACAAAATACAAATATTTTTAAATTTTAAAAATCATTATGCATCACAAATTAAGAAAATTGCAGACGTATTATTACTAAATAAAAGTTAAAATTAAATATTTTCTATTTATTACAACTTTTCATTTTCTTATATTACTAATTTTCAATAAGCTAAATTTCTTTTACTCATAATTCTTTACTAATTTTTTTAAAAAAATATTTAATTTTGTCACAAACATATCCCCTAATAATATAAGTATCCCATATGAATCAATTGTTTTTTGAAATTAAAAAATAATATTCATTATTTGAAGAATCGAGTGTGAATCTTGGCTAGTATTGATGTGTCTCATTAGGAACTGACTAAGTAATTAAATATCGTAGTTGACATTATTTTGTTGTGAGAAAAAAAAAATTTTAGATGGAGAGGAATTAGGCCCAACAGACTAATTTTAACCTCATTAAAAATTATTTAAAATTTAAAAATAGTTTAAGAAAATAACCCTTAAAATATAAATTAAATTCAAGAAAATTGGTCCCAAAGCTTTAGACTTAGACACTTACCATCACTAAAGTGGGTCTGCCTAAGTTAAATTGCCTCGAGAATCGAGAAAAAAATAAATGGAAAAACAATTAATAAGAAAGAAAGAAAAAATGGATAATTAAGGGTAATTTGGGTAGAAAGTTGTAATTATACTATATGTTGGAAGTGTTGTACTTTTTTATGTTTTCAAAGCAAAAAAGTACTGCATTAAATAGACATTAACGTGTGCCCTAAGGGCACACGTTAACAAAACCCGAATTTGGGTATGAAACATGAGATTTCGTATTTGCAACATGAATTGTGGGGACCTCCACAAACTTCACAAAACCGTAGATTGTGCATATTGCCCCGATCCCACTAGGACACGTAGCACTATTTCTAAATACAAAATTGACGCTTTAAGATTGTAATGCCCATCAGTAATGCTTTTGGGATCAGCCTCTTAATCTGTATTTAAACAGATTAACATGGCACTTTCAATCCATCATTTATTATGATTTGTGTGGTGATTTATGTAGGAGTTTTGCTAGAATAACACCAGAATTTGACACCAAAAAATTACATCTGCTTTTTAAAAGTGGTATGAGGGGCTGAAATGGAATAATATTTTTTCAACAACTGTTATGATTGGTTTCCAATTAATAAAATAAGAAGATGTAATCTTAGATGTCAAAATCTGGTGTCCCTGTAGTAATGCCCTTTGTGTAGTCCCCACAACATACAATGAATGATAGATTGAAGATGCTATTTCAATCTGTTTAAATAGACAGATGAAAATCCCGGATCCAATAGCACTTCTGATGTCCACGAATCCGTTCTCCATGTATATATAGAGTGAAAATTAAAGTGAGTAAGAACCAAATATGATTGTTCTTCAAGTGCCCAACATTCACTATTAATTCTTTAAAAATAATAAGTTGGATTTAAAAAAAAAATTAATTTGTTGTCCTGCACTCCGGCTAGTCAGAAGTTATGTTTGCTATAGAATGTACAACACACGTACTGATGAGCTATTCTCTAGTTAATTTGTTGTTAATTTAATTTCATGTTATAGTACGGTTTTATTTAATTAAATTATGATGATGACGATATTCAAATCAATAAGTTAAAAGTTTTTTTGCGGAAAATAGCAGCACAAACAAACACGACCCATATAATAGTCCAAATGTGCTTTTATTTAGGGGTGTCACTTGGTACCCAAAAATCCGAAACCAAACCGGTACCGGAACCGTTTTTTATGGTTCCAGGACCTCACTTTGTGGATCCGATAAATTTTGGATCCATCCGTTTTGGATCCGAAAAATTTCAGATCCATTTTTGATCCACCCAACGGATTCCCTTGGGTACCCGGTTCCGTATAAATTCTATAATTTTATAATTTAATTTACTATTATATAACATTTTTTTAATTTTTTAACTTTTTTTTAATTAAAAATTAAACCAATGACTATTATATAACAAATTTTATAATAAAATAAATTTTATAATTGAATAGAATACGAAAATACAAAATACAAATAGGTTTTGTGTGAAAAAAATAAAAAAACAATAACTTAAAACAGGTATCGGGTACCCGCGGGTACCCCCAGATCCTATCAGTACCGGATCCGGAACCACCAATTGAGATTCCGGAACCGGAACCGAAATGATCCGGAACCACTTCATATTAACGGGACCAGATCTGAAACCTTTAGGTTCCTCTCCGAAATCGACCCGTTGACACCCCTACTTTTATTATCTCAAAAAAATATTTTGTTTTCTGTGTTCTGACTTTGTAATTGTTTTCTCGGTCGTAAATTTTATGGGAATTCAGTTCTCCACAGACTTCTTTCACATTTTAGAGTACTCAAACTCTCTTAAAAATGCGATATATGATATATCCCTGATTATGAGTGCTGCCGACGATCGGTGTACGGTATCACCACGGAGATATGTTAAAAAAATAAATGAGCTCATTTTCAATTTTTTTTATTTTTTAGTTTTAAAGTTGTTGTTTATTTTTATTTTTTTAAAGTAGACTAAAACTTTTAATAACATGCATTTAATATTATGATACATTGCATTATATGATTAAAGATCATCCTCGTCACAAAATTTATGCCCTAGCTTTGACTCATCTCCATCCGAGCATATGAGTGCATTGTTGTCATTTAGTGTGTGTCAAGAAAATACCATACATGTATATCAAACTGATCAATTCCATCCCCGGCCCCCATATAATTCATATCTTTTATACAATTGGGGATGAGGGGGGCAATTCTATCCTCTTCCGATCAATTATTTTTATCAAAGGTTATAAGGTTCGTTCTTATAACGACCCCAACTTATGCTTCTTTTAAAGTCCAAAATGCACTTAAGTTTCTAAAATACCAGATGTGTCCCATAGTAGTAAATGACCAAAAATAACTTTATTTAATTTTTTAATACCTTTATACTATTTAACAACATTATTATATAAATGATCAAAATAACCTTATTTTCTTTTACGAAATATCGGGTGTGTCTCATGTCCATAGTTATTTATTTACACTTGATTTACACTTGACGGTGGAGTCGCATGAAGTGGATCCAAAGGCGCATGTGTAGGTGCGCGCGAATTGCGTATGAAAACAATGCGGATAGTGCATTTGGATATTCAATCCACACGCGCAAAACACGTGTGGAGAGAATGAAAAAAGTTTTGACCCGTGCCGGAGGCACGGCTATATACCAGTCCTTTACAAGCGAGTAAATATGTGTTTCATGATTTATCATCAATTATATAAATGTGAGTCAGTTTGATATCATTTTTTTAGTGTTTGCTTTGAATCAAATAAAATAATTAATTAGGGATGACTAACATGAGGTCACATGGGAGACACTAAAGCGTGTCTAAATCTAGATGATGATTTTGTGTGTATTATATAGTTGTTGAGAAAATATTAGACCACCGGCCTTATGAATAGACCTTTTTGAGACCAATGTGTACAAAAGTTATGATCATCACATGGGAGACATTATCAGCATGCACCAGTTGATGCATTAATTTAAACGTAGCTACAATAAAATTTGAGAGCAATTAGCAGGTTAATTAGTTTATGTAAACCACATCATGCTACCTACGAAGGAATGTTGATACATGTTATCATTCATTACTTTTATATCCGTATAATTATGTGATACATATACATTGTGGCATCGAATTCTCTAGCGGTTTGAATTTTAAGAGCTTTGGATACAAATTTTTTTTTTTTACCTTATACATAATGAGAAGATATGGGGTACTTAATTTAGGAGAAAAAGATTTATGTTATTATATGAAGACCACATTTTCAAATTTACTTGAGGTTTTCGGAGATTGCTTGGGCCACTCAAATCTCAGGGTCGGCCTTCGTTGTCATGTTATCACGTGACTAGCTTGAAAAAAAAGAAAAAAAAAAAAAAAAAAAAAAAAAAAAAAAAAAAAAAAAAAAAAAAAAAAAAAAAAAAAAAAAAAAAAAAAAAAAAAAAAAAAAAAAAAAAAAAAAAAAAAAAAAAAAAAAAAAAAAAAAAAAAAAAAAAAAAAAAAAAAAAAAAAAAAAAAAAAAAAAAAAAAAAAAAAAAAAAAAAAAAAAAAAAAAAAAAAAAAAAAAAAAAAAAAGAATGTTGTTACTACAAGTAATAATTCGGACACGCTAGAGCTAGAACTGAAGGAAAGCAATAGATGATGAATAATATCTTCCACCACGTTAGACCCACATAATTGATCCGCTTCAAGTGCTCGATCCCCAAAGTAGCTAGATAGAGAAGATCCTATTTTATTTACTCTTAAATTGATCAAAACACTTTTTTTTTTTTGAAAAACATAGAAAACAGTATTTAAAATTTAATTAAGCTGTCAATTCATACTTCCAAACCAGACTTGGAGTCAGATCCAAGAATCCAAAATCATGTTTGGCCCATTTTATATTATTATTTACATTTCTCACTAATAATTAAAGGGTCCTGTTAAAGTGTGCCCTAAGTGAACAAGATAAGGTTGTTTTTCATTGAATTTTTTTACAAGTTAGAGGTCTTCAAATCAATTGAATTTTTGTAGATATAATATTATTATTATTTATAATATATCTACAAAAAATCAGCTCAAACAGAAATATCTAACCCTCCAAACAAATCACTTTAAATGTAAGCCGTTCATTTACACTATCAAAGTCTAAAGTAAGTTTTTGTGGTGTTAGAGGGTGCTAGAGGTCTCGGATTGAGCTGATTTTTTTAGATATGATCCAAATAGTATAAATGACATACATATCTAAAAATCAGTCTATTTGAACAAACGTAAGAAACTAACCAAAACACAAAACTTAAAAGCTTATCATGTACCTTATGGCACATGTTAACAAAATCCATAATTAAAATTTAGCTGTCAACAATATATTTGTTCATGGATTCATATACATATAATGGACAATTTTTTTTCTCAATGAATTAAAAGTGAAGGCAATATATAAGTCGAAATGGTGGTGGACCAATTAATATCGAGGTGAAGAGCTAGCTAGCCATATATAAAATAAGGATTTTATTAACATGTGCCCTTAGGCACATGATAAGCTTTTAGGTTTCGTGTTTTGTTTAATTTCTTAAGTTTGTCCTAATGGAATGATTTTTGGATATGTATGTTATTTATACTATTTGGATCATATCTAAAAAAATCAGCTCAATCGGAGACCTCTAGCACCCTTTAGCACCACGAACACTAAATTTAGATTTTAATAGTGTGAATAAACGGCTGACATTTAAAATGATTTGTTTGGAGGGTTAGATATTTTTGATTGAGCTGATTTTTTGTGAACACCTTATAAATAATGATAATATTATGTCTACAAAAATTCACCTAATTTGAAGATCTCTAACTTGCAAAAAAAAGCTCATTTAAAAACAATCTTATCGTGTGCCCTTAGGGCACACGTTAAGAGGACCCATAAAATAAAGGGATCCAGCTGCTAGCTAGCTAGGTGATGCTAGGATCCCCTAAAACGAGAAGTGTTTGCCATCATTGATTTTTATGGATATCTCCGAAACATATATAGAAACTGAGATAGAGAGACTACTAATTAAATCATGAATTCGAAGTTATTGCAAATTGATATGCACATATGATGTTGCAAAATGGGACTCGGGATGCCAATTAGCAATTAATATATATATATATATATAAAAGAAGATACAGAAGCTAGAGTGGGGAAAAGATGATATTAAACCACTTTTTGAACAGTTTCTTTGATCACTATGTGGACCCCACAAGTGGGGGCGTAAGCTTAGTGTCAAATAAGTGGGGATGTTTAAAACAAGAAAGTGGTACGTAGTGGTTTTCTTAAAAGAGATAAAAAGTTATTTTATTTAAAAAAAAAGGAAGAAGAACAAGGAAATTCTACCACCAACCCATCACTTTTCTCTAAACACCCCCACTTATTCGGATACTTCTTTACATCTATTAGTGAGGCCGAGTGCACATGAAAATGATATATCCAAAGACTTATATTTTGTAAATATGATCTTATAATCATCTAAATGAAAAAATTAATTAGATCAATTTAAAACTTTAATAACCTCAGATGGTTAAGATTTACAGCAAAATGGATGGTTTAAAAAGCTTAAAATTACAATCAATTTTTATGGGTTAAAAGTTTTATAGCTAGACTTGGCAAAAGTTAAACCTGACTCAGTATAGATCAACTCTAATCCTGACACTTTTCAACTCTAACCTAATTCGACCTGTGACTAAGCGAATTGAGGTTAGTGTTGAGCATCATTTACATGTGACCCGTCAACCGCTTGCTAGGGTTTCGGTCATCCATGGCTCATTTTTTTGTTTTCAATATTGAATTAGGGTTAAAAAAAATGATTTGTTTCATAAAGTAATTAAAATGAATTTAACTATTTTGACCCGCCACCGCTTAGGTTGACCCTAACCTTAATTTGTTGCTAGGTCTATTTAAAACAGTGTGATGTTTTAGAAGTGTGTACACAAGGCATAAGAAGTGTGGGGTGTGTATATAGAGAAAAGTGCTGGGGTGGAATTATATTAAATTTTTCCAAACAAAAAACGCAATATCTTAAATGTCCCCACAATTACCCCCAAACCAAACAGGGAATTTAAGAAAGAAAAGTCTTGCCTGTATTTCAAGAGCATGACTTTTGACATTAGCTCATTTTCAAGCTGGGCAGAGTCAATGGTCAAGGAAGGCATGTCAACTCTGCTAACCAATTAGGAGTCGATCGAGGTCACTCAGTACACACAAATTTTTTTTTTCTTCTTTTTCTAGTTAAACTCCTAATCATGTGAGGGATGAATTCCTGCAAGTAGTTGAAGTTGTATAATTTTCCTATCGATCTTCTTGAAAAAAATTCAAAGGTTTTTATTGAATTACCAATTAATTAATGAGAGTGGATCAGAGTAACTTGGTTAGGAGTACATTGAGTATGTGTAGCCCACCTAGAGATGAATCAGGAGCTCATTTTAAGTTAATATTCTGTTTATCATGTTGATCATCTTCTCAAAAAATTAGCTCATACTAAAACTTGTAACCCTATTATCGGGTGATTGAAAATCACTGAAAATCAAAGGTGCTTGAACTATTCAAACACTGTTGATTTTCAGTGATTTTCAATCGCCGGATGATAGGATTACAAGTTTTAAAATGGGCTAAGTTTTTGTGAAAATGATCAATATCATGGAGAGAATATCCTAACTTAAAACAAACCCGTGATTCATCTTTAGATGAGCCCCACAGACCAATGTATACTCAATGTACTCTTAACAAATATACCCTGATCCGCTCTCTTAATTAATGTCATTAATTAATTAAAGAAAAATGCTTTAATTTGAAACAATTAATTCTTTAGTTGATAAAAATTACAGAACGTAACAAAGACTAACACGTAGCCAAACAGAGTTAGTGGACATGAAGATTACGTAAGATATAATAACTTAGATTAAAGTATAATTAACTAATTAATGATCCTCTTTAACTAATTAATTAATTAATATCTTAATAGAAGGCCATGTTATAACGTTGACAGTTCTCTCTATAAAATAAAATAAAATAATTAAGATTTGAACTTACATTAACCCCGACCATCTTGTTTTCTTTGACAGCATATATATAAATAATTTAAAAGTAGATTTTTAAATTTTTTTTTAGAATAATTAAGGTCGTGCAAGGACATGATCCAAGTCTATGCGACAATATTTTGAGTACTTTTATAAGGTAAATTATATCTCGTGGCGAAAAATAGATAACATAAACATTTGGTGTATTTTTAATAAAATTTCCCCTCCCTCTATAAAGGTTAGTTATATGGAAAAACAAGATATCATATAATACAGCATTGGCATGCCGTGAATACACCTGGAATCGCAAAATTTTGTAGATGATCGATTTTTTTTTTCAATGTGAGTTCAAAATTTTGTATAATTTTGTATTTTATGTATTTTTTCAAGAAAATCCTTCATAAATTTTAATTGATTCTAAAAAGAGTTTGTAAAAGTAAACTAAACTTGGCAAAATGATCCTTGACCCGCCAACCCTACCCTAATCTATTCCGCCAAATCTCCACCTTAACTCAACCTGCTAGATAAACGAGTTAGAGTTAGGGTTGAGGATTTCTTATATGTTACCCATTCAATCGTACTTATTTTTATAAAGAAAAATGTCAAACTAGTCAGCTAGGGTGAGAGTTTGAAAAATTGATCCGTTTAATAAATTAGTCAAAGTTAGGGTATGATAATCTTAACCCGTTAACCCGCCAACTCACCTATGATCGATCCTAATCTGACCAATTGCCAAGTCTAAAGTAGGGGTGGGACTCGAGTGGGTTGGGCGGGATAGAGGCTTTGGACATGCCATGCCCACACTGTACCTCATTTGCCCAGAATGCCCATAGAACCCACAAAACCTATAAGAGGTTTACCCACGCATGGCCCGAGTGGGTTTATCGGGTTTATCGGGTTTCTTGGGTTCTTCGAGTTGCCCATGTTTCAATAAATTTAGGTGATTGCATGAAATTATTAATACAAAAATTAGTAAAAAATAAATAATAAACTTAAATAAATAAAATATCCTTCATAGTTTAAAAAGATAAATAAACTAACAATCTATTCACATAATAAATAAAAAATTTTAACAAAATATAGTAACAATGAAATTCAAATCCATAATTGTCTTTATACTATTTTGAGTTTTAGTTATTAAGTAATATTATAATTTTACTTTACATATAGTGAGACAAAAGGAAAGTTTTTATTTTGGGTCTTAATACCTCCACCCTATATTAGTAACTTAATATATTTATCTATTTATATCTTTCAAAATACTTGATCAAATTAGAGTTTTCTTTTTCTGGTCACATATTTCTATGTTAGAAATCAATTTAAATCTTAATATATATATATATAAGTTTCTCGGGTTGGGCGGGTTGCTTGGGTTGGCAATTATCTATGCCCATGCTTGCCCAAATTTGACTACGGGTTGGCAAAATAGTGCACATACTTGCTCAAATGCCCAGCAACCTTCGCCCATGCTTGCCCAAATACCGAGTCGGGTTCGGGTTGGTCGGATTGACCCAACCCAAGTCCCACCCCTAGCCTAAAGTAAACTAAATAGGCAACATGAGTATATTACTATTGTCAATCTTATGAAGTTCCTGGAGAAGAGCTAAGGTGTAGTTCAAAATTAAACACCATTAATTTTTATGTATTATTCATCCAAAGTTAATGATAAATACAAGATACACATGTTCTTCACTCGCACTTTCTTAAATTGCAATTATTTCGTATATAGTAGAATGACCTTAATTCATCATTGTTACGTACCCATGAGAGATGTAATCTTTTGGCGAACTACAAAAATATGTGCTTTGTACGAGATTACTACTTCAATGCTAGTCCGGCGGCCATCAAATTAATTACGTATATATGTATTGATGTGGCATCATCTCAATAAACATAATCAAAATTTTAAATGTGCTACTCCAAAATGTTACAGCCATATCATAACTAGATATATACATGTGAGTACTAATTGGGCGGACTGAATGGCATTTCCTTCAGCTATGTTATTTACCATTTTAATTAATTCTAAATTCTAATCCTCAAATCTTTGTGTAAATAATCAACTTATATTTCATATATGGATGTTCTATGTGGGGTTTTTTTTTTTGAAAGAAGTTCTATCTGGGTTCTGAAGAGCTAGAGTTCATTAATTAATAATAAGTAAATGAAAAAGAAAATTAAATTAAATGTATTGCTGGCTTTTAATTTGTACATGCTAGGAGGGTGACAGTAAGTACTATTTGGTATCGGTAATGCTTGAGTTACAGCAAATTCCTACAGAATTTGCTACCACTCAAGCATCCAACGGTCAAAGTGATTTGCATCTCCTCGTATTTCGCATCCCATCCTAAAGTGTTATGAATCTCACCGTGAAATGTGCCTGCTGTAGCAAATTCGGTAAGGATTTCGGTAGCCCTAGCACTACCGATTTGGTATTTATCCTGTCTTAATCAAAACAACTGTATAGAAATAATAAATAAATAATAAAATCGTTTTTTGAATTCCTGAATCAGATTGGTTACTTTACTGACTAATCTTCCAAAAATTACCTAATACATGGTCATGTCTTTAATTAAATACTTTTTATGTGTAACTGTCACCAATCAGATGCAGGACCTACAAGCATTCAACAAATAGAAACCCTTATTTTATAAAGACAAAAAAAAGTGTTTATCACTCCCTGCACCAATGAAAAAGATGCTTAATATGTAGGAATCTAAGTAAATGCATCTCACTCAACTAACACCTCCACAATAGCTAGAGAGAGAAAGAGAGATGAAGAGAGAGAAAGAAGAGCTAGAGAGTGAGTCACATGTTTTTGTTAGGTTATTAAGATGCTTTTTATTTTTCTTCCTCTTTTTTATGTGAACCTAATGCAACACCTAAGATGAAGCCATGCAAAATGGTCCCCTATATATACCTTGTGTTTTACATTCTTTTATGGACAAGGTTGATGCTTACATTTTAGTCTTAGACAGAGAAAGAAGAGAGAGAAAGAGGAGAGAGAGAGAGGGAAAGAGGGTCCCCACCAAAAGTTGTTAAAAGCTATGTCATGTAAATTTAAGAAACAACTCTTCACTATACCACCAGTACACTCTGCATGGGTGGTGGTGGCGTGGGCGTGATAATATTCAAATTGCTTCATTTTGGGGACCACATATTTTCTTTGTTTATTTTACTGGATAATTAAGTAACCCTAGCTCTTCCTAAGCTTTTCAGTCCCTAATAATATTAAAATCACTAATCTTTATAGGCATAATTTTTTTTTTTAAATTCCCATTTAGTCCCTCTCTTTCTACGTCTATTTATATCCCTTTCCTCATCGCCTAATAGTTAATATTTGCAAGAAGAAGAAGCAAACACAAACAAGTAAGATGAGAAAGAGGAGAGAAGATAAAGAAGTGGGTGGCTGGAATTTTTTCTTCTACGGCATGAAGTGCTGGCGGGGCGGGGAATTCGCTTATCATGCGCCAATATCAGTTGAAGCTGCCAGCATGATCTAAACTATCCTTCTTATTATGGAGGGAAGATCTAGATCATGTGGCAGTTTCACCTGTTGATGGGAGCATGAAAAAAAAAAAAAAAACCCTAATCCCTTGTTTTTGGGTTCTCCTTCACACTAGGGTTTTTCTTGGAGGAACCCTAGAAAGAGGTTTGTGATCTTACTGAATTTGATATTGGCTCATCTGAGTATCCAAGATTTGTATGTTTTTGTTGTTCTTTTAATGGTAATTTTTTTGGGTTTGTTCATTTTTTTTTTCTGCTATAAGTTAATTAATCTGGGAATCTTAAACAGCAGGGGATGAGATATATGTTAGGGTTTTGAGTGACAAATTTTATGTGTCTCAATGCTGTTGGTGCTTTTTAGATCCCCCTTTGTAGGCCTCGGGTAAGGAGTTTTCGATATTTGTTCCATTTTAGTATTACTATTCAACCTGATCTCCTTCTGTTGTATTTTATTATACTTCCATTTTGTTGATTTAATCTTTACATGATTCATGAATAGCTAGGTTGAATCATAACTCTGCAAAGGAAACCTTTAATTGATCTTAATTAGTGTTGTGCAATGTATTTAGACCTCTCTCTCTCTCTCTCTCTCTCTCTCTCTCATGAAAACTTTGATGGCTACACATGCTGGGTGTACCCATGAAGATGATATAAGAGGAAAGAAAGGACAAATAAATCTGAGAAAACAGTACATAGAATCCTGTAAGTGTAAATCCTTTTGGTAAGATTATATCTTTCTTGGGATTTGCCAATCTTGGCATACAAGGGAAGTAATTGGGATGTTCAAGAAATCAAATGTGTGATCTCTTTGATTATAATTATATTGAAGATTTTTTGGATAATATTTTGATTTGAGATTGAGTTTTACACATCTGAGTAGTACTACACCTGTGATTTCTTCTTTTACTTGTTTTGTTTGATGAAACACAAATTTTTGTGATGAAAACTAAAGGTAGAAAACTACATGAAATACACTGAAAACATTAGTTACTGCAGGAAATAAATTGAACAACACATATGTAAGTATGGTTATACTCAAGAAGCTAATAGTAATAGTGGGCTTAGATGAGATGTTTTGCAAAATGAAGAATCTTGTTTGTTGGTTTTGAATTGGGGAAATTAATAAGCTTTTTTTTTTTTCTTTATGATTTTTGTGAATTCATTCATTAATCAGGTCTGAGAACTTCAATCTCCAAGAAATGGCTAGCTAGAGCAAACCCAGCTGTGGTTTCTAAATGTGGAACCAAAAGAAACAACCATTTGAAGGAAGTTTGAAATATCATTGGAAAATAGCTTGTAGACCC
This sequence comes from Macleaya cordata, assembly GCA_002174775.1. Taxonomy (NCBI): domain Eukaryota; kingdom Viridiplantae; phylum Streptophyta; class Magnoliopsida; order Ranunculales; family Papaveraceae; genus Macleaya; species Macleaya cordata. Next base: position 1,108,166 of record MVGT01003118.1, on the reverse strand, counting down.
ATGTATTTTTCTCATTATTGTAGAAGCAAAATTGACAGCCATTTATTGGAGGTTCCATTTCAGGTACCTCATAACAGCTCAAAACCCCACTTTTACTTTTCCCAATTTAGAAGCAAAAATAGACATTCATCTAATTTTAAGTTCTAGAAAATTCATGTAATTCTCTCTCTCTCTCTCTCTCTCTCTCTCTCTCTCTCTCTCTCTCTAAGTTTTTGATTGCAATATGTAGTTCTTCAGTTTTAAGAGAACATGCAATATTTGATGTTTTCCACTTTTTAGAACAACTGGAGAGTTGATTCTATATTAGCAATACATATAGTCAACTTTTTACACCATGGATGTAACAGCTTTCCCTATTTTCTGCAACTCTCTCTCTCTCTCTCTCTCTCTCTCTCTCTCTCTCTCTCTCTCTCTCTCTCATGTGTGTGTGTTAAAGTTCAAACACATGCTACTGGTTTGATTTCTCTGTAGCTTGGTTGTTGGAAATCGTCACCTTCCCTTTGGTGGTAAGCTCCATTTAGACAAAAAAGTCTAGATACCACTTTAATTAGGTGAGTGCCCACATAACCGAAAACAGTTACTCATTTGATTCCTTTTATCTTTTTCTAGGGTTTTCATGTTGTCTTGACTCGTTCCATGAATTTATTAAGGACACTTATGTGGAGGAATCAGTAGTACTTCTAGCTATGGTTTGTTACATGCCAGTTATGGGACTTCCGCCAGCATGAACTGGTACAAACCCTAATGGACTTCTTTCTTGACCATGGAATCAAAAAGATGATGTTTTTAGTCGTCTAATGGGTGGTTGGATCAAGTGCATTTGATGATATTAATCATTTACAATTTGCGGATGACACCTTGGTATTCATCAAGGATAATGAAGAAGAAGTTAGGCGTATTCGAATGGTTCTCCTTTGCTTTCAAATTGCCTCAGGTTTAAACATAAATTTTTCCAAAACAACGTTAATGGCTGTGGGAGAGGTGGCAAATTTAAATGTGTTAGCTGAATTATTAGATTGTAACACTGCCTCTTTGCCAACTTTGTACTTGGGTTTGCCTCTTGGGGATAAGTGCTTGGGGGTCGCAAAATGGGATCCAATTATAGAGAAAGTTAGGAAAAAACTTGCGGGTTGGAAGTGTAAATATCTGTCTAAAGGGGGAAAAGTTACTTTGGTCCAAAGTGTTTGGGCAAATCTCTCAGCATTCCAAATGTCTTTATTTTGTGCTCCAATATCAGTTATCAATAAGCTGGAAAAGCTGGCCAGGGATTTTCTTTGGAATGATAATATGGATAAGTCAAAATATCATCTTGTTTCTTGGGAAGAGGTTTGTCTTCCAAAATGTAAAGGAGGGTTGGGAATCCGAAGTTTAAGAGAGATGAATAAAGCCCTTGTTATGAAATGGTTATGGAGATTTGGAGAGGAAAGGGATACTTTGTGGTACAAAATTATTGTTGAAAAATATGGTGAGCCTTTGTGGACTTGGGATCCTAGTGTTCCAAATTCACCATATGGTACGGCGTTATGGCGAAGTATTTGCAACTTGCTGAAAGATTTCAAGATGGGCATATCGCACTTGATTGCCAATGGCATAAAGGTTCGCTTTTGGGAGGACAGATGGATCGCGGACAGGCCCTTATGTGATCTTTTTCCAGTCATTTATGTGGTTTCAAACTCTAAATATTTTAAAATTGCTGATGTGATGTCTTATAGAAATGGAGAGATATCTTGGATCCTAAATTTTTCTCGCAGGTTATATGATCACGAAATTGCAGAAACTTCTGATTTGCTCACATTACTACAGACTTTCCAAAGGAGTGGTGAGATGGACGATAGGAGAATCTGGGTTTGGTCCAAAACTAATGTTTTCACTGTTAAAAGTGCCTATTCAAATCTGCATGCAGTAAACAAAGAAATCTATGCAGGTAGTTTTCTTTGGAATAGTCTTTGGCCTCCTCGGGTTGCTTTTTTCATGTGGGTGGCTGTTAAGAAAAAAGTATTAACGATTGATAGTCTGATGAAAAGGGGTTGGCATCTAGTGAATAGATGTTCTTTTTGTAAAGCAGATTGTGAAACAAATGATCATCTGTTTTTGCATTGCACGTTTATTTGGAAGATTTGGATGACTTTTTTTGAAGAGGCAGGTATCAATTTTGTGATTCCAAAGAATCTTGAAGAGCTTTTATTTGAATGGAATTTTAAGAATCTCTCGAAAAGAGCGGTTCCTATGATGGAGGTGATCCCTGCAGCTGTTGTGTGGAGTGTGTGGCTTGAAAGAAATCAAAGGACTTTTGGGGAAAAAGATGTGGAGATGGAAAAAATTATTACTGGGATCAAAATGATGGCTTTTAGGTGGGTCTCTCAGCTTGATGTGTTTAAAGATGTTCATTTGAATACTATAATGGGGAGATGGAAACACTTTATTTATGAGCCACCCTGATTTGTTTTTTTGGTTTCTTTATGATGGGTAGGGGTACCCTTGTATATATTTATGTAAATTCTTCTCTTTCAATGAATTGTGTTTGTTTTGCCGATCAAAAAAAAAGTGCATTTGATGATATATGGGTACTGTTTGGATTGATGAGGTAGGCACTTTGGATCATGGGGTCTAAGGTTTATATATGCATGATTACAAGTCCTAGGCATGGAAGGTTCCATCATCATCATCATCATCATCATCATGGATCAAATGCATCAGTAGATGATATTGTTAGTCGTCTTATGGGTGGTTGGATCAAGTGCATGCATTTGATGATATGATTACGGTTTGGAATCTTTGGATTGATCCGGTGGGCACTTTGGACCATGGGGTCTAAGATATATATGACTACAAGTCCTAGGCATGGAAGGTTCATCATCATCATCACCATCTGCGCTTTGTTGATTGAAAGGTGTACTGTGTGGGTTCCAACAAAATAAGGCAGGATCCGTTGCCCAATCTAAAATGTCCAATTGTTGCTCAATATGTTTGTTGTCCCACATGGAGAAGACCTAGGGGCAGGATTTTCGGTGAGGATATTTTCTTCATCATGTAGATCATCATAACTGGTAGTCAACCCATTATAGAAGTTTTACCCTCTCAAACCAGCCTTTAAGAAGTAAGCAAATTTTAGGTATCTTTTGTTATTGTTGATCTCCGAGGAACAAAATAGTATTATGTATAAAAATTTGAACGGGGTATTTTCAGTGAGGATGATCTACATGCTGAGGAAAAAATCTTTTACCAAAAATTAGTACTTGGATCATCTCTATGTGGGCTTAGAGAATATTGGGCCCCTATTTGGCATTTTTAGATTGGGGAATGGATTATGTGGGCTTAGAGAATATTGGGCACCTATTTGGCATTTTTAGATTGGGGAATGGATTCCCCCTTCCAACATTATTAGAGTAACCAAATTAACTGCTTTGATTCATTTAAATTAGAGATATTCATTCCTTAATTAACTTGTGGGGTTTTGGAAAAAAAGTCCCTGTAAAAAAAGTCATTATGATTTTAGCCCTTGTTTTATAAATTTAGTCCCTACTTTTGGATATCAAAGTTATAAAAGTAAGGATTAAATTTATAAAATAATGACTAAAATTATAATGACTTTTTTTACATGGATTTTTTTTTTACATTTTTCATTAACAACTTTATAGGGATATCCCATAGTTGTTTGTATATAACGGTCTCACTTATTGTGGGCTATGTGTAGTACCACATAAAGAGCATTAATATAAGAAATATTATTTGGTTTGGTAAGTTTTGTTTGTTTTTTTTATACGAGGGGCTAACGTTTAAATTACAACAATGAATAGATATACGGTAAAGATGGGTGAGAAGCGTAAAAAAATTGCTACAAATAAATAATTCACCATCAACGAACGCATGAAATGATACCACCACTAAACACAGAGAAAGATATCACCATAGACATCACCATAAACACAGAGAAAGGCGCTACGACAAATGTAATGAGGTAAACTTACTTTGTTCAGACTTTACATATTGCTATGGCCTATGGCCGGGTTTTATGAAAATTTAAGAAAAATGGAGTCACAAAATATGAGCTTTTTGTCTTACAATAAATTTCATCGTAACTATCGAATTAAAATTTTCTATGATATATATACCATGAAAATGAATTATTATTATTTTTATTTATTTTTTTTTGAGAGAAAACTAGATTAAATAAAATGGAAGGAATAAAGAATGTTATGTACAAGTGGAGAAGCCAAATGGCTTCAAAAGGGGAGAATTGGATGAAATGATCTTTTACAAGAACAGAGCATCCCAATTGAAAATACAACACGCGAAAGGAACTCTAAATTCTGAATATAGAGAGGTCGTCCAAAAGTGAACTAGTGATTTGACCTCGAATGTCAGCCTATCTGAGTCCTTGATCTTCCCTTCAAAAGCACGGCGGTTTCGTTCTAGCCAGATCGTCCAAAAGATTGCTGCCGGTATGAATTGCCATACTAGCTTCCCTGATTTGGAGAAGCCATTTGAGGACCACCAACATGCCAGGTCGAGCACAGTTTTGGGGAAGCACCAACACCAACCAAAGAGTGGAAGAATTTGATTCCATATAGGTTTGACGAATGGGCAATGTAATAAGATGTGGTCGGGTGATTCCTCGCACTGTAGACATAAGAAGCATGCATTTGGCAGTTGATGCCCCCTCTTTTTGAGATTGTCCAGTGTTAAGATCTTTCCCAATGACGCCTGCCACATGAAGAAGCAAATTTTTGGGGGCAGTTTTGAGTTCCATATTATTGCAGATGGGAAGTCCAAATTTTGGTTACCACTGAGATGTTCGTATAGTGATTGCACCGTGAAATTTCCTTTTGGGGTAAGTGACCACGAGGAGGTGTCTGCCTCGTTATTTAGGAGTGGTGGTGCTGGGCCAATTGCTTGCAAGAGTTCTGCCAATTGTGGAATCTCACTGTTGTAGATCTCGCGACTAAATCTGATGTTCCAGTCACGCTGCCCAGAATGTGATTGAGTAGTAAATTGCTGTATTGAGCCCATTTTTGATAAAGAAATTCTGTATAGTGCTGGTGCCAAAGACTTGAGTGTTCTTGGGCCCGCCCAGACATCCCACCAAAATGAGATACCATTTCCAGAGTTGATTTTATGCCTGGTCAATTTTAGACTGATCTCTGCATGAGAAATAATGTCACGCCAACAGCTATGCCCATGTGAGGAATTTACTTCTTTTGGACAGGTGATTGATGGTGATGGCCCGAACTTTTCTTCAATGATGTGGAGCCACATTTGATCCTTTTCTTTAGCAAATCGCCATATCCATTTTAGTAGGAGTGCTTCGTTGACACGCCGCAATTTTCTAATGCCAAGTCCACCTGCCTTCATAGGTTTACAAATTTGATCCCAGCTAACCATATGATATCCTTTGTCAGCTCCCTTTTTTGCCCAAATGAATTGCCTCATCATTTGCTCCAACTGATTAATAATGGAAATTGGGGCCCTGAAAATAGAAAAAAAGAAGATGGTTATACTAGTTAGGCAAGTTTTGGTCAAGGTAAGTTTTCCTCCTTTCGAAAGACATTTTGTTTTCCAGTTATCCAACTTCCTTTGGAATCTCTCCACCACTGGGTCCCAAATGACTTTGGATTTTGATCGAGCTCCTAGTGGCATTCCAAGATAAATAAAAGGCAGATTAGAATGGCCACATCCTAATCTATTTGCCCAATCCTGTAAGCACATAACATCACCAATACCGATTAGTTTAGTTTTGTGAAAATTAACCCTAAGACCAGAAACAACTTCAAAACATTTTAGAACACTAAGCAAGTTGTAAGCTTCCTTCCATTGTGCATTTATAAAAAATATAGAATCATCTGCATAATGTAAGTGAGAAATGATATTACCATTTTCCTTTACCCGAAAATCATTAAACAAACCTAAATTTGTTGCGTTATCAAGGTAACGTGAGAGACCTTCCATGGCTATGTCAAATAGGAGGGGAGACAGTGGGTCGCCTTGCCTAAGGCCACGAAAACTTTTAAAAGAACCAAATGAAGCGCCATTTATTAAAATTGAAAATGAGGCTGTGGAGAAGCAGAAGGTCATCCACCTAATCCATTTTTCTTTAAAACCCATTTTATATAATATAGATTTTAAGTAAGGCCAATTGATTCTATCAAATGCTTTCTCCATGTCAACTTTGCAGATAACATCCGGGGTGTTGGATCTAATTCTAGAATCTACCAATTCATTAGCTACTAGGATGCCATCAAAGATTTGTCTTCCATTGATAAACGTTGTTTATTTTGGACTAATAAGTTTTGGCATAACCAGTTTTAGTCTGTTTGCTAAGACTTTATTTTTTTTATGACCCAATAAAAATTAAAGAAATTTGATTAGCATGGTTTATACGTCACATGATAATTAATCAACTTTCTACAGTCATGTTTTTATTTTATTTTTTGGGGAATACAAAGTGGTATCCATAGTCTACATCTTAGTGCCTAGCACAAAACTGATCTAACACCTTAATTAGTTTTTTTGTAATATTGTGATGAGGGTATAGAAGTAGGTGACGTTAAAAAACGGTCATATATATATGGAAGGGATAGGTTAACTTATGAAATCTTACTTCTAAGTTACATATGACTATGGGGTTCATATAGACACGATCCAAACGATAATTTGGATAATGATTTTTTCATCATCATAGAGATTATTTTCATCGAAAATCACATGATTTTAAATTTTAAATTCCTATCAAAAGTTAGCGGGAAAACAACCATAAAATAGAAACCTTTTTTACTTTGAATATTCGATCAACTTTTGATAGGTTGAAGTTATATAATTGGCTGATATTTGTGAGGGTGATCTCCAAGATGAGGAGACCATCCATACCAAAAATCAACAGTTTGAGCGTATCCATGTGGGCGCAAAGTACAATATATTATTATTATTATTATATTTATGCTTATATGTGTATAAGTTGTATTTGAGTGATTAATATATGATATTGATGTTTATGATTTTTACGTTTTTTTAAAGTTATAGTTAAATTATTAACGCTTGATAATAGTGTTGGTGATTTGTCCACTAACTTTTTCTTATAAGAGTAAGTGATGAGAACCTATGACATGGGTTTGAAACCTCTTTACACCTTAACATACTAACAATTATTCACCCACCATGTGGTATCAATCATCCAGAAAAAAGTGATGAGAACAATTTCGTAGAAGTGAGAACAATTTCGTAGAAGTGAGAACAGTTTCGATTGTTTAGAGGTTTTACTAATTATATTTAAAATTATTTTAGGTGAAAAGATGAAAATGAGTTTATTACATTATTATTTTATCGCAGGTATCTTAGGCAAATGCTAGGGCTAAAAATCGAATGGATTTTTGGGCTTCAACAATAGTATTGAACAATTGAAAGGATAATAGTTTAAATATAAATATGGGCTTTGAGCTTTTTCCAACAAATTCTTTAATGGACTAGATATAGCTAAGCATTTTCTTTTCTTTCTTTTTTTTCTTTTTTTTTTTTTTTTATAGAAGGCACCTTTGTCCTACTAGCAATAGGTGTGTGAGAAATAAAAAAATAGGTGTGTGAGAAATGTAGAGATGCTGCTAAAATCATACAAAAGAGTCGCCACAACAAATGAAGAGACGTTGACATCACGGAAGAAGAGAGGTCACCACCACAAACGAATAGAGAGCTCTAGCAAGATCTTAAACTTAGGCTAAGCTTGGTACACCGTGAATATTCGCAAATGCAAAAATTTACGGTTCACCATGTATTTGTAGGTGATTGATGAGGGCATCTAATAGCAAATACTTGATAGGATTTGCAATAGGCTAACAAAACAAACAATCTAAAAATTTTTATTTATTTTTTTCTAATTTATAGAATTTTAATTAGCGCCTACAAGGACCGTAAAATTTTGCATTTGCGAATATTCACGATGTACCAAGCAGGGGTTAATGGCAAACTACAGCCAAGAGGATTTGAACCCAATACCTTTCAAATCATGGGAGAGAGCACAACCACTAAAGAAATACGGGAGAAATCTAGTATGATTTGGGTTTTTAGGTTTGGGAGTACCGTCTAACATTGTTTCCTTATCATGGGCCTGAAGCCCACACAAGCACTTGTTAGTTCATCATATTTCTTGAAGCTCATCATTAATTTGAGGGAGATCTTCCAATACATCCATTATGTCTTTAATTTAATCTGTTTAGTCCACCAAATTTTATATGAGTCTATTTAGTCCAAAAATAAAATTTAGATAGATCTGCCGTTTAACTAATTAGTTATGGAAATCAAAATTTGATCGAATAAGAATCTATGTTTCTCTCTCTACATTAATAAGCTTACTTTGCTGCTTTCGATCTTCACTTATTTCCTTTGCTTCGATTGATCGATCATTCACCAGTCAACAAAAGATTTTGATGATGATGAGAGAGAAAGAGAGACAGATAGTTTCTACCATCACCACCGAGAGAGAGAGAGAGAGAGAGAGAGAGAGAGAGAGAGAGAGAGAGCATAGAGAAGAGGGGAAATATAGGAGATAGAGAGAAGAGAATAAGAGAGAAATAGAGAAAGATCTAATTAGGAAAAAAAAAAAGAGATAGGGAAAAGAGAGAAAAGAAGGAATAGAAGGAAAAGAGATGATAGAGAGAGAAGAGAGGGACGTGAGAGAGAGAAAAGAAATGAAAGAGAAAGAAGAGGAAAAAGGAGAGAAAGAGATAGAAGAGAGAAGAAGAAAAAATTTAATGCAAAAATGTTTTTGCATGAATTCATGCAAAAATATTTGCAAGAACTATGCAAAATCATGTTTCACAGATGATTTAGCATAGATCTATGCAAAAATGTTTCACATAATGATTTAGCATATGTAAAAATATTTTTGTAGATCTATGCAAAAACCTGTTTGCTTAAATTTCGTTAATTTTTTTTTTTCAAAAACCATTCTTTACTGGTCCAGTTTCAAAGATCTTAAAAAGTGCTTTCTAAATATATGAATTTTGTCAAAATCCGAATTTTAGTTGAAGAAATATAACATTTTAAAGTTTAAAAACGAAAAAGATAACTACACTTATCTGTCATACATCTGTACAAGTTTGAAAAAGACAAAAAGGTGATTGAGAAATATAATAAGGATAAAACAGAAACATTAAAAAGGAAGGAATGTACTAAATAGATTTAAAAAAATTTTAAAAGGACTAAACAGATTCAAAAAGGCTTTAAAAAATGTATTTCAATCTTTTTAAAAATTTTATTAAAAATCATATTGGATGTTTTGGCCATTATCCCTTAATTTGAAAAGGGTCTTATTTTGTAACGTGGGTCAAGTAGACCCACCATGTGATTGGTGGAGATGTTAATTTTATTCGATTTAACAGCAGTCAGGGGACTCGGTCCCATAGTCCTCAAAGTCTAGGTTCACCCCTTTCTTCTTTTTCGATAGACCATGTTTTTACCTAGCACAGGATCAATCATATGCCCTGCTTGGTATGCAGTGAAATTTCGCAGATGCAAATATTCACAGTTCTTGTAGGTGCTAATTAAAAATTCATACTTCAAAAAAAAAAATCACTGATTGCTTAATTTGTAGGACCACTGCAAATCCTACCAAATATTTGCTCCCTCACCAAGCACCAAACAACACATAAACCTGAATATTCGCATTTGTGAATTTCCACTTCATACCAAGCAGGGGACATTTCCAAGCGGAAGCACAGCGTCGCCAAAGGCTCATGAGATATTGTAATTTTTCTCTAATCTAAAGAAACGGTTGAAGACTTATCAAAACCAGAAGACATGGATTATACATACAAAGAGGGAATTAGAATTACACAGAACATAGGGAGATCTAGAAAACATGGTAGCTACTACATCCTCATCACCACATTCACTACCACCATCATCCTCCCAATATTCCTCCTCTCTCTCTCTCTCTCTCTCTCTCTCTCTCTCTCTCTCTCTCTCTCTCTAACAATAGAACATTACTCTCTTCACATTTTCTTTCAGGGCTGGCAGCGGCCGAACCCCACACTCCCCTGATGCCCGTGTAGTCCGACTCGATGCTTGACCAGTAGAGTCGTTGTCATGTCCGATTGGCTCCATGTAAAATCGGGCACGAAATGCTGCTAAGTGTGCATAATATGCTGGAGGAACTGCAACAGGAGGTACCGAACATTTAGACATTTGGTCACAACTAATACAATAAAACAGGAGAATGCTCCATGCAAGGTTATTGCTGCAGCCAAACACTCAAAATCTTCTGGAAAAAGATTCATACATAAAAAATTTACCGGAAAAAAAAAATTCACTATTGGAAATTAGTTATCGTTTAAAGAACCGGAAATTTAACAATGGAAAACAAAGAAAATGCTTACCAACAGAGACTGAGCGAGTACACCTTGCATACCTGCAAATTAAAGTTTTAGCAAAACCTAATAAAAAGTATAAATTATAAAACAGGCAAAACACATGTGAAAAGATCAAGCTGATTGTGAAAAGAGGGGATGTCATGTCTGACAACAGAGAGCTATATTCTCCTTACGTGTAACAGAGATTGTTCGTCAAGGACTGAATCCCATCCGCTGTGAAATTGTTCTCATCCCACAACACATGGTAATGAGCTGGTCGGCTTGTCCCCTGTCAAAATAACACGGATGTTATAATAACTACTTCGCAAGTCAAACTAAACATTTTAGCAATGTTTACATTTCATTTGCGTCTTCTGCACACTGAGGTTTTAGTGGCAAAAGCCCAAAACTTGAAGCATCTTAACTTTCTGGTTAAGAGCTTTGTTGCATGAAAGAAGAAACCAACCCTGGTTTCATGAACAAGGGAACCTTGAACTTTGACTAATTTTGTATTCATTCCCAGAGCTGTCCCATCCATGGAATGATCCCCATTGAGGGGACAGTAAGGAGTAGAGTTCATGGAGAATGATCCAACTGAGGTCCATTATGCATTTCAATAAGTTTGATAATAGGCCATTTTAGTCAAGTAATTTCACATGGTAATCTCATAACAAAGGACGGCCCTGTGCTAATCCTATAATCTAATAAAAATAAAGTTTCACCTGAATCCCTGCGTGGCTGCAGAGATAAAAATCAAATTCCGTTGGATGACAGATTTTGGAATCAACCACCGTTCCTGGAAACAAGTACTAAGATAAGATACATATGAACAAAAGAATTGTGTTTTGAATTTATTTTTTTGTTTCCTTTAAGGCACAGGCTTACCAGGTAAAATGTTTCCACTCTTGTCTATGCTGCTCCTGTCTTTGTGGTTGTTGGCAAATAATCTCGTGTGATGCCGTTTTTGGACCACAATGAAAGTCACTGGCGGTTGGTAGTTTGGTTCTAAAGAAGCACAAGCCTGTGTACCAATTATAATTGTGTCATGGGAGTGTAATTAGTTTCAAAGGATTTTCGTATATGATAAATGAAATGAAAGAAGATGTCACGAACCTTCCGGATTGCATCTAACTCATACAGTAGAACTTGATAAAATTGCCCTTCACTTACACCATCCCTGTTCAAAATAATCTCCATTTGAGGAACTAATATAAATGTGAATAAGCATGAGTTATGCATTGTTATCTGCATGCAAGAATGTATGCACCCATATACAGCATTTTGCAGGGATGGATACAAATACCCATGCATCCATTCATGTCTTTCTGGTCAATGCATGTTTATTCATGAACTTCACCATGTTATTACTGTAAGATTTCACAGGAAAGGTGAGTAGCATAGTCCATTTTATTTGCGTTTGTGAAAAAAACTAACATTTGATCTAACAGAAAAATTAAACTTTTTACAAGATCTACAGGAAGGTAGTGTTGGAGGGGTTACTTTTTTGTATCTAAGTGACATCCTTACGAGCATTGTTACAAGAACAGGCCCGAAAGTAGTGCAAGATCACCAAACTAATGTATGTGTCATTTAGAATATGTCAGCAAGTTTACACACCTATAGAATATAATCCTTAGCGGCTTTTGTCCCGTTGCCTTGCGAAATGAAACCAACAGGTCCCTGTATTAGAATTAAATAAAATTGTAATTAGAAAAATGAGATTGAGAATTAATTAATCAAAGACACCATAAGAAAAATGCCCTCATACCGGATCATCCCACCACTAACTGTGCCACGGACAGGGTCATGCCAAGTCTTGTATAAATCCTGAATGAGTTCCTGTCTATGAGCTTGAGCACAAACTAATCCCGCGTATTTTGTCACTTCGGGCCAGTCCTGAGAAGCTACTACCTACAAATGAAACAACATTTATCAGAACTCAAGATCTTGATCAATTATTATATATTATAAGAGATCAATGATTATAGGAGCCAGGGATTTAAGCATTGAGAATTTGGTTTGTCGGAAGTACAGCAGCAATCGAGGGGCTGGAGTCTTCTCCATTCTCCGGGTGCGTAACATCTGCTCCGAATATTATTGTTGGTATGTCACTAACTAATGGTATTCTGCAACTTATAGCATCCAAAAGAACCGTGTTTCTTCCTCCCATCTGCAGCAAGACTAACAATGTCAAAGTGCACTCTACGCTGGATGTAAGCAACGAATAAGTTTGCTTTCTTTTCTATTTAAGTTATGAATGAAGTTACAAAGATCATAATCATTGTCCTTGTTCACACCTTGACATTGATTTTTAGGGCAACATTAGCTAGGTACTGTTTATTGATCTTAAAGACATGCTTTGTGAGACAGCATTGCGATATTAGACCCAGATCAGTTTCACAAATCCTCTTTAGATCACCTGGAAACACACCGTGTTGACAAAAGATTTGAAGTGTAAATTACTTGATTGTCTGTTACATATAAAGAACAAAAAATAAAAAGAGTTTCAGCTAGTTCTTGCAAATTCATGGGTTGAAGTCACCATTTCTGCTGAAGCACGACATACCATATAAAGAACCGTTGTTGTCAGGCAAAATGGCTACGAGTAGCTCTAATTCTTTCCCTTTGAGTTTGTTCATAGATGCATGATAAACATGCTTCAAAGCCTTCTCTACTTGTTCAGACCTAGCTGTGTAGATTGGAATTACAGGCTCAGGGTTGAATTCCTACAAAAGAACAACCAATGCTAATGCATGTTAGAACAAAACAAGAAACAGATCGATCTAGGAAACAACACAGGCATAACAAGAAACACATAAAGAGGTGGTGCAGATCAAAATGAAAGAAAACTACCATTCCAGAGACTTGACACATTTGAGCCAGCTCATTACAGAATCCGCGAGCCACGCTCTCTTGAACACTCCGTGAAAAGTTGATGCATGCCCACCGGCTGACAGTGCTCCCATTGATCATTTTCTGTTTCATAAGTTACACATTACCAAGAATAAGTTCAGGGACTAAAGTACAAGTTAATAGATAACATATGGATGGATCTAATTTTTAATAATACAAGGCCTCTGGAAAATCTAGAAATAAGAAACTTAGATGCTAAAAGGAAATTAAAACAAAAATCAATTTGGGAAATACTAATTATTTCAGCTGAGTAGTTTACATTGATTTAGAAGAAAGGGAAAGATGATAGCTTTTCTGTATTCACAAAAGATGCAGTACAGATAATGATGAGAAACGTTACATATAAAACACTAAATTTCCAATAAACGGCAGTGCCTGGGAAGTCCACTAAATCAGAAGTATCTTTTCCCCTTTTTTTCCTTTTTCTTTTGTTGTGCTTATTTTTTCTGTTTGTTTAGGGTGTTGGTCAAGGGACATGTCAATCTAACATACAGTCATGCTGAATTTCTTATGGGACTTAAACTAGATCGTAAAGTTCATGAAACTAGCCTTGAGAACATATGGAATGAAGTCCTGGACATTACTTGTAAACAACCATATGCAGATAATCAGTATGATTAGTTGATAGTATTACATATATTCTCCAGATGAAAGAGCACTACCTTGTTCATCATATTCCATTGACCAACTTGGGGCAAACAATCTTTTTCCTTCCCTGTATCATGGTATTTCAGCTGGAGAAAAATTACGAAGTCAGACAGAGGGGGAGAGAGAGTAAAAAGCCAGTATCTCTATCTGAATCAAGCAAATGGGTTGTATGTATTACAACATTACCCACGGGGCAGGAAGAATCCGAGCCTCAACAGAAGCCATGTTTTCACTGATTTTCATCCCAAACTCCCTTGCATATGGGTCTTGGTCATAAGCATTGTGGTGAACTGTCTGCGTAAGCATTCGAAAGTGTACAGTAAGATTATTGTCCCAATTACATCAAGATTCACTCAACTCCTATTGACATTTCTTTTAAATTGGCAAGCAATTTTAGCTTCACTGTAAGAAAGCTTTTAGTTAAAGTAATAACAAAATTAACAGTTACACCCATTATTGTCAGAGGTGCTACACCACATTTTTTTTTTTTGAGAAAAGTGCTACACCTCAAATTTAAAATAAATCATATTGAATACTATAATAATTAGCATACTGCAAATAATATTTTGTTTTCCGGGGCTCATTACGTTCAACACACTGTAACAGATTTAAGCAATTGGAAACAAAAGAAGGGGAAAGAGCTTCTCACTTTTGTTTTTGCCAATGAGGCGAAGATGAAAAAGAAACTTGAGGATCACAAACCTGCAAAATGTCATTTTCCTTGTCCTTCGGTCTCTGGCATGTAACTTTCAAGAGAGAGGTGATTTGCTTTTCATTTAACCTTTTCGTATATCGTTGTCCTCCGACAATTTTGCAAGCCTAGAAAACCACAATTACATAATATGACACCAGATCTATACCTAACCTCTCAGTAAATCAATTTATTTATGGTCAAAGGTTGCCCCTACCTCCATTGGTAAGTAGTTTGCCTTCTTCTGGTTCCCAACTTGAAGGCAAGGAAGATGGGTATGTTGGATGGTGAAGCCATACATCTCTTGAAAGTATTCGACAACTGACTTCATGTTTGAGTGGTCATCAACAGGAAACCTGCCAGATTTCCCAAGTTGAAAAACATAATTATGGAATTCCTCCCAAGGAAAGAAAAGACAAACACTAGCTATTGGTAATAAGAAATGCAGAGTAAGTAATGTTTCACCTTTATTATTAATATAAAAAGCTTGAAGTGATATTATGCAATTTCATGAAGATTAACTTCAATTTCAGTAAAAAAGAAGGATGTGTTTTTTTTATTTTAATTTTTTTATGTAAAAAATTTTACTCAAGATGTTATGTAATTATTTCAAAGAGAAGGCATGAAAGAGAAGAAACCATCTTACACAAGTTCTCTTGTGGGTTGTGATGTTAGTCCTGAAACCCGATACTTCCGCCGAACATTTCCTCTATGAGTAACTTCAACTTTCACTCCTCTGAGGGACTTTTTGATCTGGTAGACATTTTCCCAGGATATTTGAAGTTCAGTTAGATGCAAGGAAATAAATTCAACCTACACCAGAAATGTAAAACGAATACCTTTACTCGGTCAGCATCAGACAATGGCCTGGACAACACATCCTTGCTTAAAAGCTGAGCAACAAACTCAATTACAGGGAGAGGCTCAATGAAAGCTGCCGTAGACATGTCTAAGAAACAGGAGAAGCGGAAAAAAAAAAAAAACAGAATGAGTCAGAGAAAAAATAATAATATATACCCTTTTTCCTTCTAGAGTTCTAGAAATAACACTTATACAGCTCATACCAATATTTAAAGATAATCCCATCTGAGTAGGTCTTATACTCTGGTAGAATCCACACCATGATTCCAAACCTTCCCCAAGCCGCTGTGGTGTTCTTATATCAGGGGAAAAGAAGGATCTCCCAATAGGACAGTACCTTGAAAATTCAGGAATTTTGCAAAGAATGAAATCTCAATATTGTGGTTTTCATTGAATTTCAATGATGAAGATGAAATAGAAAGTCTAGAATCTGTACCTTTTGGACGAGAGTTCCCTCAAGACAATGTCAAGAATCTGAAGGGCTTCCTGTGGAGCATCTGCACGCTTACCGGCTAGAAATTGCCCCAAATGATGCAAGTCCGCTCTAGCTACGAACTTGATCACCACTTTATATTCTCTCACTCTTCTGAAAATTCATAAAGATAAGAGTGATAAATTAACAAAGGGAAGCACTTTAGATTTTAGAATAAAGCCCATGATACAAGTATTGAAGAGATTAAATGTGTCTTGATTGGAAACCATTGTAGTACTAAATCCTTACTTGGGCCCATTAGTTCCATCATCTTCATCCACAACTCTGATATTGAACTCTCTGGAAGTAAAAGGAAGTTCCCCAGCTGTGTATAAGCTTTTTCTACCATCATAAGCAGGAAGTCTCATTCCCAAATCAGATTCCTTGTAGAGTCTCACAAGCTCTGCCATGATTGCTCTATTCACAGTTCTAGAAACAACTTCAGGAGTTATGGTAACCTACAAGAAAAGATAACCAGAAAACAAGAAGAAAGGAAATTAAAATCCAGGCTAAAACCTCATTATGGCTACCAAAAGAAGGATAAAAAATGAAAGAAACAACAACAAAAATAAGTCCTGTTCAATTTTCCCTGAAATTCAATTTAAGATGAAATCAACAAAAAGAACAAAAATAAAGGCCAAACTGAAAATACAGTTTCCCATGCTTGAAACAAAGAAGAGATTACGAAAGAACATACAACTTACATCATAATGGTTCAAGTCCTTGTCTGGTAGCTCTGCAAAAAAATGGTTGGCTTTTACAATGCACTTTGTCCCTACTTGCCCATAACCAGGTCTTTGGGAAAACCTCAAATTTTTGCTTGAAGTTGGAAAACCCATCTCCATAGAAACAGGACCACCATTTTCTGGTGGATACCCATTAACTGGTTTACGCACTAAAGTGCAGGGTCTTGAACTTGGTCTCATAGGAATGTCTCCTTGATCAGATTTTCTGCCTCCCCTACCTCTTCTCCTGCCTCTGTTCTTTGAAGGAGGTGAACTATGCTGATGTATTTTACCATTCTGAGGTTCTTGAGATGGTGGGCCTTTGCCATTTTGAAGAGTTTTTGGGTTCTTCTGAACTTGATTCATGGAGTTCTGAACTTGAGTTTTGATCACAATATGCTGCTCTGAGCTCTCTTTCATCTGCCTTATAGGCATGATGACTTAAATTTACAACTCAAAAACAGTGAGAAAAATGCACCACTGTAATTTCTCTTTCTATTCTTTCAGACTCTCACAGGTATTTCAGGCTATCTATAATGAAAATCCAAAAAAACAGAGAAAAGTAGAACTTGTCAGCAAGATAATCTCAATTGCAAGAACAGGTAAATGAATAGAAATGAAATAATGATAGTAGTAAATCAACAGTGTCATCTTCAGGGAGGAAAAAATGGAATGCTGAAATTGCCAGTCTTTGTAGCAGATTACAAGCATTACCATTAATTTGTAAAACTCAAAGCTCAGAAAACCAAGCTTTTCTCATCTCTATTTTCGGCTTTCAGCTAAACAAGCAAACAAGATCCCAAATCCAAACTTCCCAGTTTTAAAATTACAGAACTATGAAAAAACAGGCAAAAACACTGAAACCCCATAATCTTAATAGAATAAAGATTTTCCCTCTTAAGCTCAGAAAATTCAAATCCATTAAACCAAATTGCATCAAACACATGAAACCCAAATTCCAAACTTGTTGATAAACTTTTCAGTTCCGCAGAACCTGGACTTCTATTTAGAAACACTTCTTTTTCTTTCCCACTCAGCGACCAAATACAACATAAAAACTAAAGAAAACGAAAACACACAGAAGACAAAAGAAACAACAGTAAGTAACCCAAAATTTAAGTTCACCCATCTCAAAAAAACTATAAGAAATCCCAAAAGAATCCAAACTTTCACTCTCACAAGCTAGAAAAATACAATACTAATGAGCTTGACCCAGAAGCCGGAATCCTAACTTTACCCCAATTTTAAGTTCAACATCTAAAGAAAAAAAAAAACAGTAACAAAATCACTATATCCAAACTGTTGGCCTACTAAAAACAGAAGAAAGGCCCTGAAAACCAATACCCATAAAAAATTATACAGATAGAACAAACTAGGGAGGCCATTAAAGCGAAGAGTAGACTTACCAACTCAATGAAAACCCAAAGAGAAAGAAAACAAGAAGGATACCCAGGGACTTGAAAGAACCCAAATTTTTTAAAACTTACCAACTAAATATAATCAAGAAAGTGAGTTGAGAAAACACTAGATGCATTCAGATACGCCAAACTCAATACTCTTCTTCATCAACCCAAATAAAAATTAAGGAGTCAGCTTAAAAGAGAGAACTGCCAAAGAACGTGAATAGATAGAAAGAGAATTGAAAGTGGAAACAAATGAAAGAAAAGATGGGTTTGTGGGGATTAAGAGAGAGAAAGAGGGATGATGATGAATCTCATACACGCATGCAGTGCTTTTGGTGTTTTCTTTATCACGTGTAAAAGGCTTGGAGAGGGCCTGCTTTGCTTTGCTTTTTTTTTTTACTCTGTTTCTCTCTCTACATTTTGGACTGACCGCGCAGCCTCGGGGACGTAACATGGAGAGAGATAAACAAACTATTTTTGAATTAAAGAAGACGAAAAACAGAGTAGACACAGTAGAGAGAGAAAGAGTCCAAAGGAACTACTAAGGATCAAAAGCAATCATCCACAAAAGAAGAATAATTCGAACTTGCAGTGCTCCTCCCTTACTCTATTGCAGACTTCTCAAGAACAATCTCTCTCTCTCTCTCCACTTTCTCTCTCTACAATCTTTCTCTCTAATCCCTCACCTTCTTCTTCTTCCATCCCAAGTGCAAATCCTGTACCCCAGAGAGTTGTGGACCTGCCCAACTCACGGTGCCTTGAAAAATACGCCAACTGACTATGACTTGTTTTGACCAAATTGAGGCCCAAAAGTGCAAGCCCATCAAGGATAGCTTGATTCTGGCCTTTCAGCAGTGCTCGGTGCACCTGCTCGACAATGCCAGGTGGCTATTCTGAAGTATAGGATCATCATCCATTTACAGCCGTACTGTAACGGTCAATTCAAAAAGACGATAGAGACTAGATTTGATCTGGTACGTCGCGAACAATGTAACTTAACTAGTCTCGCAGGTTGAACACCATTGACAATGCTAAATCAAAGGTTTGCATAGTTTGAGAAAGGTTAATAAGAGATATGGGTCCCGCCAAAAAGATTTCCTTTTTTTGTAAACGGTCGGATTAAGGTCATAGGCAGGTTGGTAGGTTAACAGGTGAAGATGATCAAACCCTAACTAGTTTACTAAAAAATTAATTTTTCAAACCCTAACTCTATGCGTTGAACCATATTCCTGTATAAAACAGTTAAATAGGCAGGGTCGATCCTAATCCTAATAAGGTTAAATAGGCAGGATCGACCCTAATCCTCACAGGATTGAAGGTTAACGAATAAAAAAAATCAAATCCTAACTCCTAACCCTATCTATTTAACTAGCTGGTCAAATTATGATAAAATTCGTGGCTGATCATTTTGCAAGCTCTAGTAAACCTGGTCGGGCAAAGTAGAGATTAGAAACTTAATTGTTTGAGAGTACTTTACAAAGGGATAGAGACCTTCTACCACCTAATGGACCCCACCAAAAGAGGAGTTCCGTTAGAACAAGGTGTTTGAATATCCAAAAATCATTTTTTTTTTTTTAGCATCATCCACTATTTTACCTAAAATATCATAGTATCTTAATAATCTTATTCTGCTCGTTGGTTTTATTTAGAGCCCACGTGTGTATTTTTAAAAGATTGGTCACAAGTCTCGTCACCATCACCAAACTCTTGTTTAGTGCTCTAGGTTGCACCCTCGTCAATATTTGGAGAAGTTTAGGGTTCAACCGAAACAAACAAAGCACAATCTAGAAGCATCTCGAAGCACTCCCCACAACTAGTGGTTTTCTCAATAGAGAGAACACAACCTAGAAGCATTCCGAAGTAATCCCTCTCCCTACAATGGATGGTATCTTTGGTGCTAATAAAATTATTAATTTCTCTAAGCGCCTTATAACTTTTATATATTTTACACCACCCCTTCAATTTTCATTGTTCTATACATTAATGGTTTGTTTGGACGGGGGATATTTCCACCAAATCCTTGTTTTGTAGTCCCACCTCCCCCCTTAGAATTTGCTGGAATCCTAAACTAAGGATTCACTATGTATGTACCCAACTCAATGTAGATTACACCCCACAAAATTAAAACAACAAAATAGAGATTTTCCTTGGATTTTAAATGGTAACAAAACAAACCATAAATAATTTTCTCACTTTTAACTAGTGAAAGAAAGGAGAAAACAAATTTGCACATTACAAACACAAGTTCCACACATTCATCCTCTTAGGATCACAGTGTGCAAATTCCAATTGTTGTGATTGATTTTTCTGATGAGGTAGGACCTTCCTTAGAAGTCAATAAAATATTATTACAATGGTGACCAAAACAATTGATCCTGAGAATCTAACTTTTATTACATCCATCACTAATCTCTTCAATCCTTGAATGATGATCATTCTCCATTATTGCCCTTGATGGAAGTACATGATAATGAGTTGGGTACAAAGAGGACACATGATATATATACACTCTTGAAGATAGTGAATAATCATACATGCCCTTCATGTTTTAGGGGCATTACTAGAGGGACACCAGATTTTGACATCAAAGATTACATCTGCTTATTTTATTGATTGAAAACCAATCAGAATAGTTGCTGAAAAAATATTAATTCTATTTCAGCCGTTCGTACCACTTTTAAAAAACAGATGTAATATTTTGATGTCAAATTCTGATGTTATTCTAACAAAACTCATATTTTAGATAGAGATAAGGGGGTATTATGAGTGAATGGTGTGATAGTATGAGTATGGGCTGGTTTTGTTTTAGTATGATAAAGTGTTTTGTTTTGTTTCACTTTACATTATAAAGGGGAAGGTGGGGGAAGCATACATATATTTATGTAGAGTGGGATGGGCTGGTCTTGTAGTGTTATGATTTTGGTACTTTATTATTTCTAGTGTTAAGTATTTTAGGGACTTTTTCAAGTCTCTCTTTCTCTCTCTCTCTCTCTCTCGTTTCCCTAAGTAAGGGTGAGTGCGTGTGGTGGGTTCCTGACAGATGCTGCTATGATTCCCCACCCACTTCAAACTTAGAGGTAGCTAGGTTGGTGGTGCAGGTGTGTGTGTGTGATGTCTTTGTTTCTCCCTTTGTTGCTCACCACTGTGCTCTTTTCTTTTGCTTCTTTCTTTGTTTCAATGTCTAAAATACATACAAAAAACATGTAAAATTGTATATAGAGATTTTTCTTCCTTTTCATTTTGCCTCATTTTTCCAAATTACCCCTCAACTTCTTTTGGATTTTCAAATTTTTTTTTGTACTTCTACAATAAATTTGTTTTTAATTTATTTTTCAGTAATTTTAACCTATTATATTGAGACTGTTAATCTTTTAGCCAACGTGAGCTAGTTAGTGAATATATATGTGTCACTCACTACATACCGACAAATAAAATAACTCAACTTCCACATCAATGTTTCTTTATTTACTTCCATCCACCTTAGTCTTAAACTCTTTTTACATTTTCAACCACCTTATTCCTACACCCCAGTTACACTTATCTATAGGGCAATCATGTGGTTAGCTGGATTTCTTATATAATAAGTTGTTATTTTTTTTATTTTGCTTTCATCAAATAGTGTTTAATTTTTTTAAAAGTAAAGGATTATTAGCTTATTTTAGGTGGGTTTCAGATAAAAATGACATTTCCTTTTTAGTAAGATTTAAATCAAAAAGTGAACCATTGCCAATTTTCACTCAATAGAGTGGGGAAAACCCAAAACATGATTTGATGAGTTTGAGTAATTGGCCCACTAGGTCATATAGTGTGCAGTGTGCTGGCAAATTACGTGCATGAATAAGAAGTAAAACTGAAATTAATACATTACCAAAAAAAAAAAAAAGGAAGGTGATGACTGTAAGTTGTAACATGGAAGATGTCAATAATACACTATTTGCATTAATACCATTTTTTTAAGCCCATGAAGTAAATGTGTAATTACAAGCAATAATTTGAAAATTTTAATACCCATTTGGTTCGTTATCCAAAAATTTATTTTCAAAAATTAATTTACATCTATTATACTATACATCTTGTATTATATTCAAAACTATTTTAGGATTTATAATAAAATCATGGAGAATTTTGTAAAACAAAAAAATGTTGTTTTATGTATTTTTAATGAAATCATATAAGATTTTATAGTAAAATCAAAATACAATTTTAGATGTGATACAAGATATAATTTAGTTTAGGTGTAAAATAATTTTTAAAAATAAATTTTTGGCTGAAGTACCAAATATGCCCTTTTACATGTCTCCACGATTATCCTACCTTGTGCTAATAATGTAGTGTACATTCAATGACTACAAGTTATATGCGTTAGGCATCTGCTCTTAACGACATCTGCAAAACCAATAAGTTCACAATTGGTGATGTATTTTCATCAATAAATGAAAAAAATCATTTAAAAAAAAGAACTAATCTTTTTTTACTTCATTTATTTTTAATACTTAGGAGTAATGTAATTATATTTCCCTGAAAATTAAATTACACAAGTGGACATATACAATATTAAAAAAAAATCATCACCTTAAGACATCTGATTAAACTTTCTAAAGAACTTAGAAAAATGGAATGGAATTTATTATTATTGATGATAGAGGAATGTTGGGAAACAGATAGGCCAGGAAGAGCATGTTTGTGGACTCCTTAAAACAATGAAAAAACTTAATTAAAAAATTATACAAAATTCTTCAAACCTTAAACAATTAAACGCCAAGGACTCGTGTCGCCCTAATTAACATTTAATAAGTTCTTACTAAATGTTTTCTTTTCGTTTTATTTTTTGATTAAAATGGAGTTGAATTTTGGCACGCACGCGTGTAATTATTATCTCTTATATTTAAATTTGTTTATGCTTTTATTTCTTTCTGTATTTAACTGGAAGCAATGTAGAGTCTAGACTCTGGAGAAGGGGCATGTTATAGACCATATGGATATGGATAAGGGCTGTGAGTCAAACTGAGGTCAAACCAGTTTAACTACAACTAAAATTTTAAAAATTATAAAAAGGTCCTTAATTAATATAGTATTTTATTAAAAACACCTTAGGATATGGGCTGTTAGAAAATGGTAAGGTTTTTGTCCAAAGAGAAAACCACCGACCACCACCGACCAAACCCCTTCTTCTTCCCC
>MVGT01003118.1:1056287-1082993 GCA_002174775.1 Macleaya cordata | reverse complement strand
AAAAGTTATGTTCTAAGCGGAGTTCATGAACATTAGACCATATGTTCTACAATTGGTAGCCGAGCAAAATAACTTATGTTTGTTTCTAGCACAAGGAACAAATCTTTGTACATTATATTCACTTAGACTAAGACAACTGTCCCAATGTTCATTACCTTAGCGTATGACAAATTACAAATAACTTTTTCCTATTGCAAAGTTATGTACTACGATGAGAAAAAGAATATTGTGAAATATATTCTCTTACTTGGACTATGACAATTGTCCCTATGTTCTTTACCTTATCGTAGGACATCGTATCAAATGTTCATATTGTTGATGTATGACATATTTACTAAGCCTAATTTAAGATGGGATGATAGATATTTTGCCCAAAATGTGAATTTAAGAAAAGTAGTTTGTAAAAAAAAAACTATTAGGGATCTCAAAATAATTTTTTCCCTGTCCAGGGACCTCAAAATAATTTTTATTTTTAGTGAAACAGCCCATACCACTTATGGCCCTTATCTGATTTCAAACAGCACATATCCCCTCACAGCCCATATCCAAAATTGGATGGTAGTTACCAGTGGCCTTGGAGAATAGCTTAGCAACGAGGTTGCACCTCGTGCTCTTCCTTATTTATTTTCGGGCCCCAGTAATTCAAAGACAAATGTAAACTCATCCTTACAAAATACCAGTCATTAGATTTTCTCTGTATTGAACCTATAAGCGTGTAAATAGGGTGCATATAAGGTGGTTCTAACATGTAAAAAGATGACATATTTGAAATTTTTAAGAAAACTCAAACGTATGATGAATGATTAATCTCATCGAATTTTAACCTGGTGTGTGGTCATTAGTTTACTTTACTCGCGCACAAAATACAAATTTAACTATATATTTTTCACCCATTTCCTACATACCTACTTTAATTTTACATTTTATTTACACTTAGTTATGTGGCTTGTGTAGAGATGATCCAAAGATAATAAAATTAAAATCAGCCTTTAGATCATCTCATATGTTAGTTTAAAGTAGTGTAAGAATAACTTTAGGTTTTACAGAAAAATATAAAGATTGCTCTTTGGTGGGGATGCAGGCGCTCCAAGTCTTTGATAGAAGTTCGACGTAAGGGCAATTCTAGTGGAATATTAAAAAATGGATCTAAGGATAAAGGATCCATTTGCACTAGTAGTAATCCCTTAACATGAATAAGAAAATAGAGAGAGAAAAGTGAGAGACTTTGGAGAGAGATTTAAAGGAAGAGAGAGAAAATTAGTTAGAGTTTTTTAAAGAGATAAAATAGAAAAAGGAAAAGAGAAGTTAGTTTTATACTATTTAAGAAATAAAAAAATAGAGATGCGTTGATTCATTGAGTCATTGAGCGGTAAGCTCAGTGGTTGAGCGTCAACCTGCTCTCCAATAAGGATCCCTATTTCAGTGAAAAAGGATCTATTTTTAGATGTTTAGGGATTCCACTGTAGGAGGGAACTTGTTGTTCAACAAGTCCAATCCCTCCCACTAGACTTGCCCTAACGAACCGGCTTAAATATAATAAAACACATGAAATGCGTATTCTTTTGTCCTTGGCATCTCCACATATAAGGAGGTAATATTAAATACCTATTAAACTCAAGGGTATTAAAATTATTAAGCACAGTTTTAAGTTTTAACCAGATGGACTGCTCGGCATTATTGTTTTATGGCAGCATACATGCCTTATCAATTCCCGTGTAAAAGGTGAAGTCTGCGCGTTTGGTCGTGTCGGTATTCCCTTAAAACAGTCAAAAACAAAAAAAAAAAAAAAAAACTTTGGGGTGTGTTAATGGATCCATGATCCATTCATCCCTAAAACACTGTCTCTCCTTGGGTGGAAAAGTTGGATGTTGTGTTCCCTGAAAGCTACTGGGGCTACTTTCATCAATTTGTAGTTAAATAAATCTATGACACCTGCCACTTGTCGCTTAAACACTTATGGCCTTGCTTGGTATTTTGTATTAGGAATGCCTCAATAATTATGAATCTTTTTTATGGTATATTTGAATGGTAATTTGTATTAACCTATAAATAAGAGGTAAAAATTAAAAAAAGATAATAAAATATTCTCGATTTTAAAAGTCCGAACATTCACAATTATTTTATCTCTTATTTATATTTTTTTTTAAATTACTATAAAAATATAACATTAATACCCAAAGAAAAATTCATAAAAGTATGTAAAAAAAAGTACAAAATATAGGCATTCGTTATAAGTCTTTTTCAAATAACTATAAAAATATAACATTAATATGCTGTAGAAAAATTCATAAAAGTATTTGTCAAAAACAAAAAAAAAAAAGTCCATAAAATTATCGGCATTCCTATTATATGCAAGATGTAAATATTAGCAAAATATCAAAGAGGGCTTCCATATGTCACTTCAAATTCTTACCCACATTGGTGAATTATAAATCAACTGTTGGATTTAATTTTTTTGCCATTTCATGATTTTCCTTACGTCAGTGACTATGACCCACATGAGATAATATAAATTTTAATTTTTTGTGAAAATATGATATTATCATCATGAAAATCATTTTCCTAACCCCATCACAGTTGGCCATCTCGAAATGAATTGTAAAATGAAAGATAAGGTTAAAAATTTTAGAATATCCTTGCCAAATACACCCTAAAATCAATCCGTGTGGGCCACAAGAAGCAGCTTAAGGAATCATGTAAAAAAAAAGTGCATACCAATCCTTAGACTAAACCAATAAGAATAATGAATAAAATTTGATTTTTTTTAATAAATTGGAATATTGATTTAAAGTTTAATTTCATAATAAATACGGATGAAGTCATTTCCGATCCTAAAATACCTTTGGAATAATGGATGGTTGTCAGATTGTATCTGAAATTTTTGGATCTAGAGGATATTTTGTACTTATTTAATGATGGTATATATTAAGAGAATTCATTCATTCACTTATTACTACCCGTACGAGATAGTAATACTATTTGATAACGTATTTTATATCGAGTCCAGATTCACTTGAATTTCGTTATTTGAACACAAAAAATAGCATTGATTTTGATACACTAAACCCTTAGTGTCCAATTAAATATATGACTTTTGGTGAGGACGTTCTGCTCACCATGTAAATCATCGGCACAGTTGTCAAAATTTTTAACCCATCAAAAGTTGACTCTCTTCTTTATCGTTCATGTTTTCAATCAAATTTGATGAAGTTAGATGTTTTAGAATAAACTGATTTTTATTTACACGATGAATAAGTTATCTTAATTAAAAATCAGCCATTGAAGGAGACCCAAGGATTTTGATGTCTCAAAATCAGTGTAATAAAGGCGAGAAATCTTGAATTTTTTTTTTTTTTTTCTGATTTGCTAAGGTCATTTTTGTCCTTTACAGATTCGAAGTCACAGATACTTCTCAACAAAAAGAAAAAAAAAAAAAAGGAACCGAAAATCCACAAACAAACATTTACACAAAAGGCAAAAGTAGATGGTCAGATGCACTGAAGTACTACTGCGTTCATCTTCTTTAATCATAGTTGGCGTCGCGTGGCCCTTTTTCCCGTCTTCATTTTCGAATAAAAAATAAAAGCATCTGAGGGTATTTTCGTCGAAGAAAAGTTCAAATTTTTGTTTTCTAGTTAAGGGTTGGGACAGCCTTGTAATTAAAAAGGAAATCCTATGGAGCAATAATAATCATCTGCGTGGTGGGGCTTATTAATTAGCGGACCCCATCAAATCCATAAAACTCGCATGATCAGTCGCTCATGCATTCCGTGCAATGAGTAGTCGCGTTGTCCTTATACACAGTATAACATCACTTTGCCTATACGGGTTGGGGTGTTTAAATTGTCCTCGGCATTTGCGCTCAATGTAGATCACACGATCAAGATAAATGAAAAGGAGCCATTAGATCTTAGAGTTTAATTTTTTTTCCCTCTTTGTGTAAATCTACCGTTTACCTCTAATTATTCATATTACGGAAAATGTAAAAAAAGTCCTTATTTTTTAGGGGACCAATGATTTTAATCCCTCACTAAAATACTTTTATAATTTTAATCCTTATTTTTTAAAACTTTATGATTTTAGTCCTTAAAAAATTATAGTGTTATGATTTTAGTCCCTAAAAATTTAAAAAATGTGTAAACTAAGTTTTAAAAAATGCCTAAGATACCCTTGTTCACTTTTTTTTTTTAAACTGGAAAAAAAGTGCAAGTCTGAACTTGCACTTGCAAGTCTGAACTTGCACTTTTGAAAAATTTCAGATTTGGACTGCCGGTGAGGAGTTCACAGCCGCCGGTCGCCGGAGAAAAGGTCGTCGGTCGGAGGTCGGCCGGCCGCCGGAGAGTCGGTCGCCGGAGAGGAGGTTGCCGGTCGCCGGAGTGGAGGTCGCCGGTCGCCGGAGTGATGAAGTCGACCGTTAATGATTTTTAGATATGGGATATATTTGGAATAAAATGTTTTTAAAGGTTAGTATTGTCTTTTTAAAAACTAAGGACTAAATTCACAAATGTTTTTAATCCAAGGGATTAAAAACATAAGGGTTATAAAAATAGGGACTAAAATCACAAAACCCCTTAATATTATTATTATTTTTAAATGTGTTAGTCTATTTTTAATGCATGAGATCAGTAATTCGATGTTAACGGAAATTGAACTCAGGTCTAAACTACCAATAGCAACAAAGACTATCAATTATGTGACTTTAAAACCTAAATATTGCAGCGCGAGACAACCCGACTCAAGAGTAAATGAAAACAAGAGAGCAGTTGAACTCTTAAGAATTATACAAGTTGTAAGTTTAGAACCCATTACCTCCTTTTAAAAGGGTGATTGAAAGCTAAGGATGTAGCGTGGTTTTTTTTTTTTTGTGGATGGGATTATTTTCTAAATTATTATAATTAATTAGCAATGGCTTAAATACACCATCAAGATTGAGCGTATGAAAAACACAGAGAACCAACATAAAGAGAAAAAGAAAAGGGGAGAATTGCTAGACACAACATAGAGAGGTGGTCACTAAGTAGGCAAAGAGAATGTGCCAAAAATTGAAGCAGATAACTCCCACTAATAAATAAAAAAAAAGACATACAATTAATTCATACATAATCCATGGTACTAATTAAAAACCAATTACATGGGACAAACGAGAATGTAGTTAAATGTTTAAGTTTGAAGAATTAAATACTATTCGGTAGTTGTATATGAACTAGTAATTAAGTTGGGATTTGATGTAGGACCTCACTATTATATTTAGGCCAGTTCTGCTTTTAAGCCATATATATTGTGTTGAGAGAGAAGCCAATGACTCGGAGTTTTAGGGAAAATAAGATGAATTACTAGATGAAGTACGTCCTTTCTTCTTCTTCTTCTTCTTCTTCTGTTTTCTTCCTCGATATTATCCTCATCTTAATTTCTTCCTTACTTTGGTTCAATCATGGACGTCAAATGGTTGCATTATTTCGTTCAAAAAGTGCAAAACAGAATGGACAGGACCTTTCTCTTCTTCTCTTTACGTTTCTTGAAGACCACAACAGACCCCTCCCCCACAACAAAACTATTACGTTGCAACTGTTTGCCCCACCACTTCTTTAAATTTCCACACGTGCAGAGGTGCCTGCGAAGAGAGGATCTTATTTATATAGGGATCGCTCTTATTTAGATTTAGTTGAGTGATGCCAAAAGATTAGGCTTAAGCCCAAATTTGAACATTCCTCTTATGTGTATTTTTTTAAAGAGGACTTCCTTCTCCAAAATCAACTAAATCACATGTGCTTTATTATTAGTTTATCCTCATATTCACATAGGTTATATGTGATGAAGGATAGATTTTTTTGGGTCTAATGCAAATTTCATCTTAGATTAGTAATCTAGTAATTTCTATATTTTTAGTTAGTATTTTTATTATTTTAGTATTTTTAGTTAGTATTTTTTTTTAAAGTAGTTTCCTTGTTAGATTAAAAGTTTATTTTCAATTCAAATTATATTAGGTTTAGAAAACCCTTATTATTATATAATGAGAGATAGATACAGCTGATAATTTATTGATATTCTACTTTTGCATACAGGTATAAAAACCTTTTCATCTCTTACTATTTTTACTTATAGGTATAAAAATCTTTTCATCTCTTCGCCCACAATACTGCCGCTACTCCTGCTGTGAATCTTAGGTCACCCATATCACTGCTGCATCTCAGAACGACAGTGTATGGCATAATAGGTACGCATGATGCTCTCTCTCTCTTTCCCCTACTAGGTTTTGGAGATTTTATGGTTTAACTTAAAATTCAAGTTGTTTTGAGTTAGATTAATTGATTGATGATATTAAGCATCCTAGTAAACACTATGAACTATCCTAATTTTTAATATAAAATAATAATTTTTTTTATTTTTTAAAAATCCACCCCACTAAAAACACACTACACCCCTACCACCATTACACCCCTACCGCCCATTTCTACGGATTAACTGAGAAAGGGATTTCAAAATCCCTAACAGAAAAAGGGACTTCAAAATGCTTAACAGAGAAAGGGGATGTAAAATCCCAAAGTAACCTACCAAAGATGGCCTAACAGAAAGGGATTCAAAATCCCAGTGAAGGATGACAGTTGGAGAGAGAGGGACGGAAAGAGAGAAGGGATAGAGAGAGAGAGAGAGGCGTACTTAAAATTCGGGGTTTCTTCTTTCTTTGCATTTGGGTTTGAAGTCTTGTTTAAAAAAACTAAAGATTTTGTGTTGTAATTTAGTGCATCAAATTCGTTGGCAAAGGTAAAATTAATCTTATAGTCTGTTCGGACAAGAGATCTAGGGGAGGGATTTTGTGGGACAAGGGATTTGGTGGAAAAATCATGTTATATTTTTCATCAAAATCCCTGGTCCTCACAAAATCCCTCCCTAAAATCCCTTGTCTAAACAGACTATTAATTTTTATTGTAACATACTTAAATATATAACCAAACCAAGTTGTGTGCTTCATATTGGTATATCAACAGGTTGATGAAGAATACAAATGGGTGGTAGGAGTGGGGTGTGCTTTTAGTGGGGTGGATTTTTAAAAAATAAAAAAAATTATTATTTTATATTAAAAATTGGGATAGCTATTAGCTCATATTGTAGGATGACTCATAGTATTTGCTAGGATGCTTAATATCATCAGTCAGATTAATTTTATTATTTCAAAAGTTTGATTAGTGTAGGGTTAATTTAGGATTGGTTCAGGGTTAATCAGTTGATTGGGTTAATATATTCAGCTGATTGATTATGGTTATTTGATTTAGTGGTTTGACTAATGTGGAGGGATTGCATACCGTGCCTTGTTGCGCTGCTATTGCACCACTTGTTTTTGTGGAACCCAAGTAGATTTGATTTAAGAGTTAATTTTGGGTGAAATTGTTCTACTCAAGGAAAATCAATATTAAAAAATCAGCCAAAACTTCTAAAAACATCCAACCCCTCAAAATTATCTCCTAAAAAGTAGGCAAATTTTAGGCATCTATGTTAAATGTTGATTTTCTAATGAATCTTTAATTAAGTAAGAAGTTTTAGAATGGGTTAATTCTCGAATATGATGATCTACACAACGTTCTCGATGTAGATTTTGTTTTAAATATTTTTCTCGAATCACTTAACTAAATGAACATTTTATTGTGTTATCAGCATACAGGT
Organism: Macleaya cordata; assembly: GCA_002174775.1. Taxonomy (NCBI): domain Eukaryota; kingdom Viridiplantae; phylum Streptophyta; class Magnoliopsida; order Ranunculales; family Papaveraceae; genus Macleaya; species Macleaya cordata. Next base: position 1,075,334 of record MVGT01003118.1, on the reverse strand, counting down.
ACCTAACACATTGCTTGCAAATAAATGAGATTCTACTGAAATTTCTGCATTGTGAGGAAGAAGCCAAGCACAAAAGAAAAAGCCAACACAAAGAACACGTGCAGTTGTCCAAGGAATAGCGTAAACATTTGGAGTTTAATCCATGAATACAATACGACTAATACGTACGCAAATAATTAAAATGTTTTTCCATCTTATAAATTGCAAGCTGTTTTATATCATTATTTAATAAATGAACTTTATGTGGTGCATGCAGCTTCCAGGTATCTAACCTATTGCCTACAAACAATGGGTACTTTACTGAAATTTCTGCGGCGTAAGAAGCAAGTCCAACATAAGATGCGGCGTAAGCAACAAGCCCAATATAAAGTGCGGCGTAAGAAACAAGCCCAACATAAATATCATGTTCAACGCATAAGCACGACACCTTGTGGTAAGACTTTCACATTTTCTCGAAGTAACTAGACCGAAGTGAAAACATATTTTTTAGTATTGTTTTGTACACCTACAGTGGACATTACCCACAATCCCAACCATGGGTGTAAGGTACTTGTTACTGCCTGGTGCTCCGGGAAGTTATGCAGTCAAACCAGTATATTTTGACATGCAATGGCTGGGTCCTGTGTAATATATTCCCTGGCCGTGAGTATACAAACTAGCACTCTATTTTTGTTGGGTTAGAATTTAAATTTCTTTTGGGTTCTTTATATATTTCTTCATTTTTGATAGAGAAACTTAATTAGTAAGTAACATAATCTCTCTCTCAGCTTCTTCTACGGCAATGGACGATTTGGACGACAATCTCCTTTACGAAATTCTCAAACGACTGCCTGCAAAAACAGTAGCCCGATTTATGATTATCAACAAACGGTTTTATTCTTTGATCTCTGATCCTTTCTTCATAGTTAATCACGCTGACTATCAATCTGGAAAAATTGCTTCTGGTTTCTTTCACACCTCTTTAAACACTGGAAGTATTGATCATTACTCTTTTGATCTCTCTTCACCCACCCAAACTATTTCTTTGGACTTACCTGAAGATCATCAAACATATAGACTATGCATTCTAGCTACTTGTAATGGCCTTATTTTGCTCATGTCTGAGCCATTTTGCTCCAATTCAATATACCTATGTAACCCAACGACAAAGACAAACCGATGTATCCCAGCTCCAGGTAGTGATAACCACATGTTTGGAATTGGGTTAGCCGTTAACCCAATGGCCTTTCAATTGCATAACCACTACAAGGTGGTTGGCTTGTATAGATTGCCGAATTGTCTAACGTGGCAGTTTAAGATTTTTACACCAGATACTGGGTGTTGGAGATATTCCAAGGAGACGATAAGTTACAATGAGAAGAGTTACTTATACGGTGGGGCTGTTTACTTTCGAGGGGCTCTACATTGGCTCACTAACAAAGGAGATATTCTTGCATTCGACGTGGATAAAGAACAGAGTTGGATGATCAAGATACCAAGAACGATCACGCAACTTGTATCTAGACGACCATGGTTTAGTGTCACTTGGTTTGGAGTTGTAGAGGATCAACTGAATCTGATTGCGGTTAACCATAAGGGAATAGTAAATTGGGTACTCTGTGATTACGAAAATAAGAAGTGGGAGATGAAGAGACGGTTTAAGAGAATATGGGGCAAGGATAATACTGTATGGATTTTACCTTTACCCATCTTCTATGACGGTGATCGGTTGGTGCTTAAAGTGGCACGTCCATTCAGTAATGGATATCCCTTTATAAATCTTCATGATTTGCAGATACATAATCTCCGAACCGGCGGCGTTTCAGGTGGTAAAACTCTAGAACATTGTAAACTTATTCCTGATATAGGTACTCTAATTAGGGTGTAGAGCTGTAATTGTGAAGATTTTTATCATAGTTTTGAAGACATGGGTGAGTTAGTCTAGAACTGCCATCCTTAATGTAAATATTAAGTTGGTTGATATTTATGTTTATCACCAAAACTGTTCATTTAATCTATTTAATCATAACCATTTCTGTTCTTTTTTCTAGTGCAATAAAAAGAACATCGATTGACACTGAACTAGATTGATATAACTTTTTAAATCTTCATGATATGCAGATACATAATCTCCGAACCGACGGTGTTTATATAGAAAAGTCTAGTCTTATTCCTGATATAGGTACTCTAATAGGGGTGTAGTAGAGCAACACATCTGTTATATATATATATATACTTGTATATTTTTGTTTTTTCTTTAATTTGGCTGTAATTTTGAATAGTTTGGTCGTAGTTTTGAAGCCATGGGTGAGTAATTAGTCATCTAGAACTGCCATCCTTAATGTAACTATTAATTAAGTTGTTTGAATTTTATGCTCACCAAACAAAATGACCCGTACGTGATTCCATGAACACTTAAGTAAATCATTAGATCTCACCTTGGATAACTCTAAGGCTGTATTTGATAGCAAAGAAATGTGTTCCGCAGAAATAAGTTCATTTCTACTACTTCCGCGAAATTAATTCCTTAGGGGGTTCAAGGAAGCCTATTCCATGGAATTACATTAAAAACTAACTATTTGCCACAGTTTTTAGTAACTGGGCCCCCATTTCCGTGGAATTAAAAATGTAAACAAACTGCGGAATTTGTATTGTTTCCACATAACTAACCCATTTTCATGGAATTCAAATGCTATCAAACACAGCCTAAAGGCATTCCCGTAATTTTATAGGCAGGCCTGTTAGGTTGGACTTGGTCAATTAATACCATGCAATCACTTCTGGTTATCCCTATTTTAGACAAATACTTCATCATACAAAACTTTATCCTACATTTTATGTTAGATTTTTCAGAACCAAGATACCCTACCTTACCCTACTTCTTTCAACGAGATCTTCAAAACGACACTAGTCAATTTTTTTTTTAATAAAAAAAATTAACCAAATTTATTTTTGCATAACATAAAACTATATTTTTTAGTTAGTTTTTTTTTTAATCTAGATTGCATCCAAATTCAAATTTGCATACTTCAAAACCAGGTAACATCAAAAGAGGAAGTGAAGATCTCGACGATTAATTTTCAAACATATAAATTTTGTCAAAATTTGATACTAAAACTGTGCGCAAAAATATTTTTGCACAAAAAATAGAGAACTACTTCTACAACTAGTACATTTTATCCAGATTGCCTAAATTCGAATTTGCGAGTCTCAAAAGTAGGTAACGTCAAAAGAAGAAGTAAAAATCTCGAAGAAAGCTTTCGAAATATATAAATTTCGTCAAAATTTGTTAATCAAAATAGTACGCAAAATTTTTTTTGCATAAATTTTGAGAATATTTTTAAAAAATATTATTAATTGTTCTAGTTTCGAAGAATATTTTAAAAAAAAAATTTGGCGACAAAGGGAGTGTCGCCCTTCACTCTCTTTGTCGCCTTCTACTCCGTCTGGCGCCTCTAGTCCTTTTGTCGATCCATCTTTCGCCTATCCACCATAGTACTTGAATTATCCCTCAAACATCTCCAATATGGAAGTTTGAGGCTGCCATAGTACTTGTCTTCACGATTTGAAATTTTGTTCTGGCTAAACATTTGAAATTTTAATTTTTAGAAAAAGGATATTAAAAAAAACCTTATTCGTATGTGTGAACTCTCAAAGTCAATGACTCCCTACACTTACTTCTTGATTATCTATTTTTTTATTTTTTGATCGTGTAGGCTACAGCGTCAACGCAACTTTCATCCGGTACAGTAACTTGGGGTAGCATGGCTCGAAGGAAGAGAGCTGCTGTTTGGCCCGACCAAATGACAAAACAAATGCCAGATTCTTATGTGGCATGGTGGGTCCCACTGCCACATAAGTTGGAAACCCCCTCATAATACTTTTAGGAGGAGAAAAGTGGTGGGTCTCACCCTGCCACATAAGGATCTGGCATTTGTTTTGTCATTTGGTCGGGCCAAAAAGCTTTATTGGATATGACAGTGGACTAGACGTATACATCAATATGATCAAATACTCATGGAATAAAGCTTTTTGGCCCACCCATGTTACAAAACAAATGCCAGATACTTATGTGGCAGGGTAGGACCTATCACTTTTCCCCTCCTAAAAGTGTTTTGAGGGGGTTTCTAACTTATAAGGCAGTAGGACCCACCATACCACATAAGAATCTGGCATTTGTTTTGTAATATGGTCCGGCCAAAGCACGCTGATACTCATATGTTAAGATCGTCAGTTCGAACGACTAATTTGACCAGTAAAATTTGCCACCTGGCATATTTTTATTTATTTTTTATTTGTAGTCACTCATCATATTTGCATAACAACAAAAACGGTTTTCAATTTGGCAGCTCTCTCCCTGTCCATTATCTCCTGTTTGTTAGTTTTTTCACTTTCATTGATCTTCCATGAAACCCCAAAATCCAATCTTCAATCACCCAACTCTGCTCCTCTTAGAGAAATCCAAAACCCTAACTACACTGAAGCAAATCCATGCCCAAATGATCACAACAGGTCTCCTGCTTAACACTTTCCCTCTCAGTCGAATCCTCCTCTTCTCCTCCACCCTTTCCTTAACCTACACTCTCTCCATCTTCAACCAAATCTCGAACCCATCAGTCTTCCTCTTCAACACTCTCATCTCCTCATTTGCCTCCAACAACCATACCCACATTGCTTTCTCTCTCTACTCTCAAATCCTTACTGACAACACACTCAAACCCAACAATTTCACTTACCCATCTCTCTTCAAAGCTTGTGGGTCTCACCCATGGCTCCATCATGGTCGATCCCTTCACACCCATGTCTTGAAATTCCTTGAACCCACCATTGACCACTTTGTTCAAGCTTCCTTGGTCAACTTTTACTCCAAATTTGGTAATTTGGGTCTCTCTAGATTTCTCTTCAACCAAATCAACAAACCAGATTTGGCCACGTGGAACTCTATCTTAGCTGCTTATGCTAATCCAAATATCACTGGCACTAGTAGTACTACTTCTATTGATGAGGATACTACTAGTTTGTCAATTGAGGCTCTGTTTCTATTCAATGAAATGCAGTTATCCAAAATTAGGCCAAATGAAGTCACATTTGTTGCTCTAATTAGTGCTTGTGCTAATTTAGGAGCTCTTAATCAAGGATCATGGGCACATACTTATATATTAAGAAAAAATCTTAACTTAAATCGCTTCGTTAGTACGGCTCTAATCGATATGTATGCGAAATGCGGGTGTCTTACTTTCGCGAATCAACTATTCGATCAAATTCCTGAAAAAGACACATTATGTTACAATGTGATGATCCGAGGTTTCGCTATTCATGGCTATGGTCACCAAGCACTTAGTCTTTTCAATAGAATGAAACTTGCCGGGCTACAACCGGACGCAATAACATTCGTAGTTGTCATGTATGCTTGTGCACATGTTGGGTTGGTTGAGGATGGTTATCAGTGTTTCTATTCTATGAAAGAAGTTCATGGGATAGAACCCAAGCTTGAGCATTATGGGTGTTTAGTGGATCTGTTGGGTCGGGCGGGGCAGCTCGAGGAGGCTAAAGAAACAATTTTTGCCATGCCCATGAAGCCCAATGCTGTTTTGTGGAGGTCCTTGCTAGGGGCATCAAGGGTTCATGGAAATTTGAAGTTAGGGGAACTTGCACTCAAAAACTTAATAGAGTTAGAGCCAGAGACAAGTGGGAATTATGTACTTCTATCAAATATGTATGCAAAAATCAACAGATGGGATGATGTGAAGAGGGTGAGAAAGGTTATGAAAGATTTGGGTGTTAATAAAATGCCTGGTTCTAGTTTGGTTGAGATTGATGGAGCTTTACATGAGTTTTTGATGGGAGATAAAACACACCCAAATTCAAATGAGATCTATTTGAAGCTTGAAGATATTAGTAGGAGATTAAACACCTATGGTTACAAACCAATTACAAAAGAAGTTTTGTTTGATATTGAAGAAGAGGAGAAAGAAGATGCTCTAAATTATCACAGTGAAAGGCTTGCAATTGCTTTTTCTCTTATTTCAATATCTAATTCAAGTATTCCAATTAGAATTATAAAGAACCTTAGGGTTTGTGGTGATTGTCATGAAAGTACTAAGCTTATATCAAAGATATATAAGAGAGAGATAATTGTTAGAGATAGAAATAGGTTTCATCATTTTAGAGATGGGACTTGTTCTTGTTTGAATTACTGGTAAGATTAACCTAGCTGACAATGTTTGTATATTTGATCAAATTTGAATGAATGAGTTATAAATTGCAGGTGAAAGGCATTGGAATTGAAGCTTTCTTTTGTCTTCCCTGTTGGGCCTGATTGTATGATTGATCACCAGGCTGTGCTTAGTTTGGTAAAATAAAATACAATTTCTTACCATGAGTTGTAATATTCTTCATACTAAAATAAGGCAGTTACCATAGAATAGATGAACTTCTTTGAATTACTAATTCTTTGTAACTTGTAAGAGTGCTTTAAACCTGGACAAGAGGTCTCTATTTGTATTGTATAAGATATTTGTTATAACATAATATATGAAAAATGGGTCCATAGCTCAGTGGTAGAGCATTTGACTGCAGATCAAGAGGTCACCGGTTCGAACCCGGTTGGGCCCTATTTGATTTTTCAGTTGGAAGTTTTCTTTTATTTTGTTCAGGTGGTACTGAACTGAATGCTTGAAAGTTGAACCCAAAAGGATCAATATGAATTGAACTCTATACTAGCAAACAGATAACCGTCATATCATTTTGGCAAAAATGGTTTTACTAAGTTTGGGCACTAGAATGGTACAAAACCCAACCCAAAACCTCCCCTTCAGTTTTAAAAAGTTTTATTTTTAATTTCTAATTTTTTTTGTGTGGAAAATTTGTGATGTATATTAAAATATAAATCTCATCTAATAAAAGTATATTCTCAGTCATCACCCAAAAAAAATCTAATAAAAATATTTACTTCATAAGATATATTGTAGTTTTTCAAAATAAAGAATTTACATGTAATTTTTTATTGGGCTTAATTCGGCCTGACAAAAGCTCAAACCAAATCAAGTCCAGAAGTTAGCCCATCCCGACCAAGCCCAGTTCATACACATCACAAATGCTGGATTTCTCTTCTCTTCATTCTCAGAATGAAACACAGGAATAAGCACCAACGATTTCTGACCAATCCTCAGAAAAGAAGAAGGAAACCATGACAAACCCTAAGCTTTCCAGCTCGGGTCATCCTATTTCACTTTGGTATGTAGTATATTTGAAATGTTCATATGGATTTTCGTCTGTCTTGATTTATTTTGTTGTCATCTGATTAACATGTATTGGTCCTGTTTGATTGTTCTGAATTGTTGTAAAATTTTGTTAGATTTGAAATTCTTTTAGTTTTAGTAAGAGATTAGGGAATACTTTTAATGTAGTTTTCACCCAGAAAATGATAAAAGTTTATGAATGATATCAAAGCTTGAAAATAAAAGGTCCAAACTTGAAGAAGAACTTGATTAGCAATAGAGTCTGGATCCTAACAGTCCTGGAAATTTAGGTTGAAAACCTACTCCTTCATCTACATCAATGCCAATGAAGTTTAGTTAGTTATGTCCACCTGTAGGAACCTGAAGGACTTGGGGTTGTTTCCAAACCAACTCCCAGAGTATAGGGTATGATTCTTTGAAACACTGGTTAATCAAAATTAAGTAAAGACAGCGACATATCTCGTTCACCTTCAGACCCTATCTAATAAATCCTTGAAAATAACTTATCACCACTTAGAGAATGGCATACATCTATACAAGTAATAGTTCACCTTAAGATCACTGTGATGCCAAAAAGGAACAAATAGCAAGAACTTGCGGAGCAACGACCCCAGGTTTATGGTAATGCAATAACCGATGCAAGAAGTTGATTCATTGGTGGTAATTTTGAGGTTATAAAGAACCAATGAAGTCCAAATATGGTCTTGAATGGTTCTAGTTGTCCTCTATGGAACTCCATGAGGACTTTATGGAGGTTAATACAATCTAGTTTTCGCTTTCCAGCTCTGGATTTGCATACACAATGGCCATGCTTTGGTCGTGATTGACACCCACATGTGGCTTTTGGAAATACAGTATTAGAATGCTGTGCTTTTGCTTCACTTGTTGGGTGGCCAAAAGAAGGTGGATGATGTACCACATAGTTCGTGAATGAAGCTGCACAAGAAGGTTTTACAGTAATTATAATTTGAACTATTTAGCATCAAGCTGCTGTGAAAATCATCATGTTAACAAAGGAACACCCAACAATTAGTTCTGCTTCCAAAAGTGAAGTATTTTCTCAGGTGCTGGAAGAGTGGAAGATGTTGTTCTTGATCCGGATACAACAGTGTTTGTGATCTTCTCATCATCTCCTATGCATTTAGCAGTCCCAATAGAGGTGAAGTGGCTTGCAAAGTCCTAGATGAATGTAGGAGCCGAAATCTATATCGTGGGTCAAGACCCAGCCGGTATGGGCTACCCCGTTGGGAAGGATGAAGGACTAAGGATGTATTATTATTGGTCCTGAACTTCAAGGTAAATTAACCACACCCAAGTTCTTAGTCTTTATCTTGGACTTTTTCATTTTAATTTTGTTGAATCAACGAATTCCAGTTTTCCTTTAGTGGATGCAAATGCAGGTACCTATGACAAGGTTTAGAGCAGGACTGTTTCTATTATCCATTAAGGACTTAAGATATCCTCTTCATATCAACATAGGTAACTCCTTATCTTCCGAAGTTATACTTAATCAGTAGCTACCTGTCAATTTCCGTTGTATTATATATATTCGTGTCTACATTTTCTGAATGTGATCAAACACGAAATGTGAACCATGTACTATAATATCAGATCATCCCATTAGACTTATTCTTGAGCTTCTTAGGTCAAGTCCCATAGACTGAATAGTCTAAACTGTACTAAATAGCTTTCAACATATATAATTTTAACATGTAGAAAATATTAGCTGAATAAAGTTGGCTTTCTTTTCTACAGATATGAGCATTTTCCAACTTGGTGGATAGAAAGTCTTGGTTCTGTTAGAGAATGGCAAAGTTCCTGTACTACTTCAAATGTCAAGAACATGGTAAGTTGCTTAGGAGAAACCTTACAGCTTATTTATCCCCTGTTTGTTGTTTGCCTTTAATCTTTACAATCCCTGTTCAGCTCTCTTGTAGAGCATTCAGAGTGCTTGTACAACAACACATGTTCTTAAGGTTTGCCTTTGTTTCTAAATAGCTTTCAGTGTGCACTGACATGATTTTATTATATTGCTAAAATGCATTTATATAGAACATGGGTTGTCACTATGCAGTATAAAGAAGTATTTCATAACAATATTATGATTTTTTAAGATGTTTAGCAATACATGATAGGAGAGACAAATATAAGAAAGACAGTGACTAACATTATTAGAGCAACCATAATAGGAAAATTGTAACGACACTGTTTGATCAAGAAAAAAAGAAAAGAAAAGAAAAGAAAAGAAAAGAAAAGAAAACTAGGTATGATACTGCAACAACATTGACTTCCCAAGATCTTTGATTCTTCTTTATCTTCAATCTGAAACTAAGAGAAGTGAAAACTTAAGATTTATGCAGCTTCATGGGTAGAAATGAGAAATAATTTTTGACATTTACTATGAGGAAAATTAGAAGAACAGGAAAACTAGTTGTACTTACTAATTCCAGTGATGACTGTTGATCCCTGATAATTTGAGATTCCTTCATCAAGCTTAGAATCCGTATCAACTTTGGATTTCAGGTCGCCTGTCATTTGGTTGTTTGGATTTACTCCTGCGATTTCATCTGTTTTAGTAGCTTCCACATGCTTGGGCTTCTTTTCTGTTTGAGTTACATGCTTTGCACGCGCTTTTCGTTTCTTCTGTGAAACAGTGCCTAAAGTATTGAGATTCATAGCTTCCTCAAACTTTGCATTCAGCATTTCTAGATCAGTTAGATCCAGGCTTCCTGACTCACAATGTATCAGTCGAGCCACTCGTTTTATTTTAGTCAAAGATATCCTTTGTCTCACAGGCTTCTGGTTATTTTGAATGGGCAGATCTGTTGGTGGCTCATGAACAGATTTTGATTGTTCATGCTCATTATCTGCTTTCATTTGCTTTCCTTCTTGATGTTTATCCTTATTCTCGGTGTCCATCTCTGCTTACCTTATATATCAGTTAAATTTTTCAAAATAAGAGAATACTTAGTATCATAGATCAAATTGATTAAATAAGCCCTGTTTGTTATATGGATATGATTATCATCCTAGTCTTGGAGAGTATTGATGATAATGGACATGATCATCATGATCGAATTTAGAAGTGTTTGCTTATACCCAAAATTAGGGTAAATATTGGACTAATTTGGTTTGTTTAACGTCAATTCAGAGCAGGTGTCCAAGCACATCTGCATGCAACATACAGATGTGATAAGGCCTAGTTCATTAAACAAATTACATTAAAATAAAATAAAATAAGTCATAAAAGACTTATGCATCATTTTTTCGTCAAGTTGTATAAAAAAATATTTTACCTTCTCATACCATTTTGCTTTCTTGTTTCCTTTTTGAATAATTCTTAGAAAAAATATTTTGTGAGAGGATTTAGCAGACAGACAGACAGTACTCAGAAGATTTTAGCAATCTACTTCCCATTATGGGAACACCAGAACCAATACTAACTAGCGTACTTCACTTACTCAATTTAGAAGTTGAATTCACATTTATTTACGATAGAGATAGAATTTCATACTTGAACACCATTACCATATACAATGTGACAGTAATCTAGCATAAGTAGAAAAATGTATGAAAAAAAACCAAAAAAATAAATGGTAATTCTGTGAATTCCCATGGTTATAATACCTTTCAACCTTTGCAGTACGACGCTCAGGACTGTCTGTTGATCAAGCTCAAAACGAAATGGGTGTGATCAGAATCTGATTGAGAGGCTTGGTTTAATACTGAAGGACGGCGTGGAGACGATTAATGTCAGAAAGGTGTTCAAAAGATACGAAAGCAATGATCTTGGGTTGATAGTGATACGAAAGGATTCTCATAACACCAAATGGCAACTCCGTCGACATCGCCGAGGCTTAAATAAATACAGAATCTAAAAAAATCTGTTCTTTCCAAAAATATGAGCTAGTATTACTTTGTTGCCATGTATTTTTGGAACTTTTATTTGGACATTTGACATTTAGGCCATGCTTGGTCTGCCGCGCAGATAGGTGACAGCAAATAATTGCATCAATTTGCAGGGGGACACATGAAAATTTGGAAGTGCAGAAATTTGCTTTAAGGATGCGCAAAATTTTGTATGATTCGAATCACAACGGTGTACCAATTACGGCCTTAATGTATTTATCTCTACTATATACTACAGAAATTGACAGTTCTATCTATCCCTTGAGCTTTGTCTTTAAGGCACTAATTCATGTAGAACCTAAATGATAAAATTTTACAGGCACTACATGAAAAATGAAACTTTGGAAGTTGAGGGAATTGAAGCTAGTCATCAAGAAATAAAAATGTTTGGAAGTTCTCTTCTAATGTACACATTTCTGAACAAATATAAGTTACAAAACACATTTTTTTTGAAAGATCAAACACAATTCACTACATGAACTCAAAAGAAATTGCTATGTGAAAGTTTAAACTGCAGTTCTGACTTTGTTACAAGAATTTGTGTTCAGTACCAGTAGCTCCTCCAGATGGAAAACTGCTGCTTCCTGGGTTTAAAACTCGAATCGAACCCTGCAGAATGCGCATCCGAATCTTCTTCATTGGACTGTGGTTGAATTTGGGTTATGTTGTCAAAAGAAAATTTGTTTGCTGGAGCATCCTGTCTCGATTATTATTAATCGGGATTCAAATAAAAAAGAGGCGGGAAGTGTTGTAGGTTGCTGCCTACTAGCCACTGTTGAGTAAATTCTGGAGTCGAGTTGGAGGATTTGAGATTTGTGTTACTAGTTAGTAGTTCGTTAATGGTAGTTGAAACTTGCATGTGCCAATGATTGTAATCGTGTGTTTTTCAAGGTATAATGCTAAACCTACAGCATGAGCCATCCCACAGTGGTGTGTGAATTCCACAAGCCTCTCATGATTTGCGCTCATTGCAAATTGATTTGTGCCCAGTGAATGCTCTTTGTTGTAGCGTGTAACTGCTGTCGTAGGGCTCAATAGGAGTAGCATGGTCCTTTTTCGAGTATCAGTACCTAGAAGGCTAGAAGTAGGGGTGCCAAGGGGTCGGTTACGGTTCCATTATTGAACTACCTGGAGTCAAAACCTATTAAACAAGTTGGTTCCGGTTCCAATACTCAAATAGATGAAATGGGAACAGATAATCGATTTCAGTTCTCTTGTGTATCCATTCCAATTTCATAAATTTTAAATTTTGTGGAAAATTTTTTTGTGAGCCTGTTCCGATTCCTACCTGTTTGGTTCCATTTTATTGAATATCCAAGTACCCAGTACTGGAGCCCGTTAAAATGCTAACGCTTTAGGTTTCTAGCGGTTCTGGTTAGGATGTTGAAATTCTGGAACCAGACTAGAAAAATCGATTCCAATTCAATTCGGTTCCCCACAACTAAAACTAAATTTCTCTTCATAATCTCTTTAGAGATCCCCTATCGACAGGTGTAAGTGGAGTGGAAGATTATAATACTAGCTAAAGAAATAGTCCCCTAATTCTCTGATATTTGGTATAATGACCGTTATTTCATTTAAAAACGTTAAAATTGGACAGTTCCTTTCGGACGACAAAGACGGTTTAGTTAGTCAATTATAGAACTTCTCGTCTTTCGGCTCTTTCAGTTTTACGATTGAAGTTCTGCAACTGCAGATGTGGTAGAGAAAGGGGATTAGGGTTTATCAGGTACACTCATCATACGCGAATGAATATCCAAACATGAAAAAAAAAATCTCTGAAAGAAGACCAACAGTTATAAACCAGATTGATAAAGCTGTGGAAGAAGACTTGGGGATCTTTTTACTACTGCCAGTTTTCAATTTTAAGGTAAAGTTCGACCCTTATATGATTTTGATCTGTAGATTTAACTCAAATAGATGTTTTGGATAAATGTTTTAGAGTAATGGGTTTTCTTGGATGATCTCTTTAATGCCTACCCATTTTTAATTCCCAAACTAGATTAAACTAATAATTCAATTAAGGAAAATATTAAGTGTTCTTTGCAAGAATTACTGCCATTATCGAGTTTTTCCAAGCTAGGTATAATCAACTATGAAGTTGGCACCCATGAGCGTTGTGTTTATGATGAATTAATTATTTAATACTGCTCAAAACCATAAATTTGATATAAAGTTACTTTAGAGAGATTTTCTGAATGCAAAAAATGTGCTTGAATCGATAAAAAAAATGAGTAAATTACCTTACTCTATTAGCATTCAACATTTGTACTGCAAAACTGAACAATCAATTTTATCTTCATGAACACAATTTAATGATAACTTGTTCCAGTCTTTACTGTTTATTAGGGGTGTTTCCAAATTTCAGAATTTCTTCAAATTTGTTTTTGGTTTTATTTTTGGACTTGTTGGCATTGGTTGATAAAGATTTTTATCCAATTTAGTCTCTTCTCTAATCCGATTTTGAGGCGCTGCTAACTTCATATTGAGTTTTGAGCTTTACCCCCCCTCGAATTTATGAAGTTAATAATGAGTGTGGTGATATAAATGATCACTGTGCTGTTGAAGTTAATTATTCTTGTTTAGTTCTCACTCTTTAGAGCTGAAATGTATAAAGTTTGTATTTGTGATTTTTAAGTTAATTTGGTCAGTTCTGTTTTTCCATGTTTACTGCCACTTGTGGCTTTAGGGTAACAGTGCTGTTAAATTCTAAAACTATAATGCACAACTGAGCAATAAAAAAAGAAGATACACAATGCAAATTAAGCACACCCTGTTGAAGTCATCATTCTAGAACAGAATATAAACAAATAGCCCTGAAAGAATGTAGTACACGAATGGATAGTGACATAAATAAGTTACAAATCTAAAGTTTCTAATCTACCAACTAAAAGTAAAAAAAAAAGAGAAAACAGTGAAAAATATATAATCCCTATTTAACATGCACCATAGACACTTCAGAAGCGTTATATGTTTCTGATAAAACACGTATCAGTTTTCAAGTAAATACTTACTCAAGAAGCTGATTGGGTGGGTTGTCAATTATATACGTGTTTCTGATAAACCACTTCTCAGCCTTTTACAGCGATAAAAGTGATAAAAAAAGAAAGAGAAGTACTATACAGTGATAAAGCTTCTCAAGTGTTTCTCAAGGGCGAAAAACACTTCAGAAGCTTTCTCGCTGTAAAAAACTGTTTATAAGAAACAGGTATATACTTGACAACTCACCCAATCAAAAGAAACTTGAGAAGCTTTAGCAGTGCAAATAACTGAAAAGTGGTTTCTCAGGAATGGGTATGTACTTGACAAACCAACTAATCGACCACGATACAGACGCAATTCCTATGCATGCAATCCATTGCACCAAATTCAATTTCTCTGTGTCAGCAAACTTTTTAAGAAATTCTACCATCACCACCTGAAGAACAATAGTGAACCCCACGATCCCTAGAAATAATCTGTTCTTGTGTATTCCCTTGAATACATTCCTCTTCTCCAGCTTCCTTGCATTGAACTCATTAAATATTTGACAGAGAACAAAAGTATTAAAGATCAGAGTGTCCTTAACCTTATCATCCACGTTGAAGATAGACTCACCCCTGAACTGTAGGACCAAGAGGACTGCAATCTGATATAGAGCCTGAGCAATAAGATTCCTCCACATGACATTGGTTATTAGAGGTGCTGTTCGCCCAATGGGTGGCTTCTCCATTAGCTCCTTGGTGGGCCGTTCAGTGGCTAGAGCAAGAGCACCCAATGTGTCCATGATCAGGTTCACCCATAATAATTGAACAGCTGTTAGTGGGACTTCACCAGCAGAAACTGCAGCAATGAAGTTGATAACAAGAGCAGCTACATTCACAGTGAGCTGAAACTGGATGAACTTCTGAATGTTGTTATAAACACATCTGCCCCACTGTAAGACCGTTGCCACAGAAGCGAAGTTATCGTCCAGGATGACAATGTCTGAACTCTCCTTTGCCACTTCTGTGCCTTGAATCCCCATAGAAAGACCAATATCAGCCTCCTTCAGGGCAGGTGCATCATTTGTTCCATCTCCAGTGACGGCAACCACATGACCTTTCTTTTTCAAACATTGTACCATCAAGAGCTTGTCAAAAGGAGATGACCGTGCCATGACACATATTCTTTCCACCTTCTGCATCCTCTCCTCCTCCGTATAGTTTCGGAACTCCACACCTTCAACCACTGCTCCAGTGTTTAATTCTTGATCAGCTTTTAGTATCCCACATTCAATGGCAATGGCTCTTGCCGTGAAGACATTGTCTCCAGTGATCATTTTGATGTTTACTCCAGCTTTTTTGCAAGCTTCCACAGCTTTGTACACCCCCGGTCGACAGGGGTCCTTTATACCAACTAGTCCTAACAAGGTGAGGCTATCTTCTTTTAGCGACTGATGAGGCTTTCCCTCTTTATTGTGTTCCAACTCTTCTTCCGAGATTTCTTTATGAGCAAAAGCAATGCATCGGAGGCTTTTTGCCGCCATATCTTGAATTATGTGCTCAAACATGTTCTTCTCAGCTTCGCTCATGGCCTTCATGATCCCGTTAGAGTCGTAGTAATTTGAACATGTAGCTAATATCATCTCTGCAGCTCCTTTCCAGTGAACATGTGTTGTATTCTCATTCGTCTTCCTTATCAGAACACCACTTCTTTTCTTCTCCGAGTTGAAAGCTTCCACATGAAGAATGGAGCAATTGTGCTTCAGCTCTTCCATGTCCATCCCCAACTCCAACACAGCCCAGGAAAGAATTGCTTTTTCAGTCGGGCTACCAGAAAATTCAGGCAGTGCTCCTGAAGTTGGTTTGTAAACAGTACCTGTTGTGTTTAGACCAACACCTTGGTAGAGCAATTCTAGAACGTTTGGCGCAATTCTAGAGACCACATAATCCATTATAGCTTCTTGGCCAAGCCAGAACTTGGTCACCTTCATCTGGTTCAATGTAAGAGTCCCGGTTTTGTCAGTACAGATGGTGGTTGCCGAACCCATGGTCTCACATGCTGAGAGTTTCCTGACCATTGCCTGATCAGCCATCATTCTCTTCATGGAATAAGCAAGCGTAAGAGTGACAGCCAACGGGAGACCTTCTGGGATTGCCACAACCACAATAGTAACTGCAGCAGCAATAATTCGAATCATGGAGTTCATTATATCATCGAACTTTGTCTTGCTACCATTGAACTCTTTTTTTCCGTTCTCATCTTTTGTATTCCCTGTGAAGTACCGCACCATCAAGACGAAAAGAACAAGGAATGCCACAGTCAAACCGATCTTTCCTATATAGGAAGTTAGTTTGTCGAGCCGATCTTGTAATGGGGTCCTTTCATCTGAATCACGGGTTATTGAACTCATCATGGCGCCCCAAGCAGTGTTCATACCCACAGATGTAACAAGCATGACACCATACCCATCAACTACCTTGGCCCCGGATAACAAGAACGGATTCTTGTTCCCATCTACTTCCACGTGATCGCTCTCTCCTGTCATGCTCGACTCATCCACTTGTAAAGAATGGCCGTTCAAGAAGAGCCCATCAGCTGGAATCTGATCTCCTATCTTTAACCATGCAATGTCTCCAACTACAATATCAAAGATGGATATCGGTTGTCTTCTCCCATCTCTCACAACCTCAACTTGGATGTTATTGCTGACTTTCGATAATTTCTCGAACTGTCTCGACTGCCGGAAGTTACTGACAGCAGAAACAACGACGACTAGAAAAACAGCAACAAATATACTCCCACCATCATACCACCCTTCTTTTGCCCCGTGCTGCTTAATTCCAAACGCAAGAGAAAGGGTGGCACATACCAAGAGTATGACAATGATTAAATCCTTGAACGCTTCCACCACAAAATGGAATATCCCTTTTGGAGGAGGCTTATGATACGTGTTGGAACCATAAACATTGCGTCGATTGTTGGTATCTTCAGCATCGCCATTGATTCCTTTCTCTGAGTCAGTTCCAAGAACCTTAACAAGTTTTTCAGTTCCTCCAAAGTATTGTGAGAGCAGTTGCAAATTCTTCTCCTTGACGATGTCACTAAGGTTTTTTAGTTGCACGGTGGTGAAGCTTTCGTGATCATCAACAGCATCATAGCTGTGGTCATCAACTGCTTCACAAGCGTTGTCGTTGCTGAGTTGAATATCAAGGGCAGTGTACGATGTAGTGCGTATGATTTCAGGAACGAATAACTGGTTCTTCCTCTTGGCGATGATTTCTTTGGCGAGGGAGACTAGTACCCGAGAGGAAATGATGACTGCAAATGCTAAACGCCATTTACTGGGAGGTTTAGGGATGGTGGGCATGTTAAGGAGGTAGGCACCAAAATCATACTGTTTTCCTGCATGGTATTCAGGTTTTTTAGACATGGGTAATACTGTATGTAAGACTGTGACTTCAATTATGGAAGCTAATAAGCTATTAAACACACAAAGAAACCAATTTTAAGTAGTGTTGGTTGATTTTCAGGGAAAAACAGCGGAACTAAAAAGAAAAGAAGCCCAGGCCGGCTGCTACCGAACTGCAAATCCAAGGATGAAAAGTCAAAGATAGAAAACAAGAATAATTTGAAAGTAAAAGGAGGGAATATATATATATATATATATATATGAAGATTGGGAGATTGTTTGTCTTAAGAGTGGTTCCATGGTTGGGATTGGTTTAGTTATATAGAGAAATGAAACAAAGAGAAAACCAAAAAAAAAAAATAGCAAACAACACGAAGCTGACACGTTGAAGTAAGCTCGACAATAAGGTCGGTCGTGTGTTAATTACGGCAGATTCACCGACGTCAAGTGTACATACTGAAACAAGGTTTTTCTTAATTTTATAGTGGATGAACAGGACAGATGTTGACTAGTGATTGGATTGTATTAATTTGTAAATACACCTCTTGTACAAACTATTGTTGTAAATTATGTTGTGGAGATGATTATTTTGGTTTTGTATAAGCGGCGTGTTAGAACTGCCAACTGAAGAATAAGTTATATTATTATAGCCAGCCTCCTCTTCATGTTGTGTTTCTTGTGCTGAAAGCATTGTTTCTAAATTGTACTCGTTTCTTTTCAACCCCACTGAACCTTTTCTATTTCTGTTCTCTTTTTGATCGGTTTATTTTCTTTTTCTTTTTCTTTTTGATGTTCTATACTATATCTGTTAAAAACTAATTTGAATCTGGTAAATTTAGACCCTACTTACTGATAAGAGTCCTGCTACTGTTTTGTTTGAGTGGTTGAGGTTAGTTGGTCTCCAAAGACCTAAAAGTACTTCCATTAATTGTCAATAGGTAGTTATAGGGGGACGACGATTATTTTAGGGTCCACGAAGTTAATGACCGTTGAATGTGCATGTCCTTATACACAGAAAGCATGTGTGTGACTATTCACCTCGAGCTTAAAAAAACAAAAAAAATTAAGACAGAATTTGTTAAATTATTTTATTTTTTAGGTATCCCACGTAAATTACATCGAGAATTGTGAAGAAGAAACTCTTAAATCTAAGGGCTCCTTCGTATGTAAGACCCTGATTATTCTGTTTTTATGGCAGTATTTTGGATAAGATTCAAAAGTAGTTGTGTTTTAATTTACACCAAGAAAACTCGATTATATAAATATGGTCCCTCGCACACGATAACAGCGAAATTCAAACTAGAATTTTGGGCCGTATCTTCTTTGTTTAAAGTCTAGTCCAGTCATTTTGGGCCGTACACCGCTTAAAAAAAACACAATATTGGGCTGAAAGCCCTCCTTTTATACCAGTTTCAAGTAGAGGACAAGCAATTTTTGTTTTATAAGTCTAATCCCTACTTTTTAACGTTTTATAAGGAAAGGAGTTAATTCCTTCTTTTATTTTAAAACTCTAAAATTTTGGTACCTAAACTACCCTTCTCTTTG
>MVGT01003118.1:1022702-1052952 GCA_002174775.1 Macleaya cordata | reverse complement strand
TATAATGCTAATTAATCTTACAACAAGTTTTACACGGGAACCTAGGGTAATGTGCATTTAAGGAGACCTTTTATTATTTTTAATATTTTAAAAAAATCACACATTAAATGCACATTTATATAGCTTAGTATTTTCCCCAAAAAAAATCCCGGGTTTTGAATTTTTGGGACTTGATTCATCCAGTGAGCTGTTCTGAGTCGTCGTCAATGTCATACTACGTGAATTAATTAATTTTGTGAGTACTAAGACTTTGCACTTTCAATGTTCACAATTGTAATAAGGATTAATGATGTCATGCGGTTAATTTTATGATTAATGATGTCATGTAGTCTTATGATTATGATGTCATTGATGTTTTTAATAACTTTTTGGGTTTTTTACCAAACATACTAGTCTGGTTGGACAAGTGATTTGGGGGAGGGATTTTGTAAGGACCAGAGATTTGGTGGAAAAATATTTTTCCTCAAAATCCATGGTCCAAACAAAATCCCTCCCTAAAATCTCTTGTCCAAACAAACTAGTAGTGATTTTTTTGGGTGAGGAAATTTATATTGCGCTTTCAGTGCAGGTGCGCGCATCATTGCAATTTGTTCCATCTCCATCGACCATCAACCACATGACCTTTCTTTTTCAAACATATATTGGACCATGCATCAAGAGCTTGTCCAAAAGGAGATCGATGACCTAATTGCAATGACACATGCATAATTTCCACGTATCTTCTGCATCCTCTCCTCCTCCTCTGTATAGTTTCGCAACTCGGATCCACACCTTAAAGGTCAACTACCACTTGCTCCAGTATTTAATTCTTGATCTGCTTTTAGTACCCGGACACATTAATTCAATGGCAATGCTGGCTCTTTGCCGTGAAAACATTGTCTCCAGCAGGGATCATCAACAGCATCAAAGGTCGGCGGTATGTCGTGGCTGAATTGAATATCAAGGGTAGTGTACGATATATGCATGGTGTACGTACTTGCGTAAGATTTCGGAGAAGAATAACTGGTTCTTCCTCTAGGCTATGATTTCTTTGGCGAGTGTATGATGATGATGATGACTGCATGACAATGTCGGTCGAAGATTATAAGCATGACAATGTCATTGCCAAAAAGATTTTGGTTTTTTGTCAAATGGCGGTGTGCGTCGTACCACCGCGTACCTTATATTGGGGAGAATCCCTAGCTAATATCAATTGCTTAGAAACTAGGGGGTCAAAGCAAAGGTCAAATTCACCCAGAAAATATATAAACAAACAAACAAACAAAGCACCTTTAAGATGAAGCTAAGTAGAAACTTCGTGTATTTTGAAAAAAAAAGGAAAAAATTAAATAAAAAAATGAGATCAAGGAAGATCTCATCCTCATCCTCATAAAAAGCGTCTTTTAAGATTTCCCAAACTCAGGGTTTTTCTCAAACAGTCTTGAGATATAAAAATGAGAAAGAGTTCAAGACTGGTTTTCTTCTACTTTTCCAAGGGAAATTAAGTATCATAGAATGACCAATGGGGGTGTAAATCACGGGGTAGAGAGAAAAGGTTGATTACAAACACACAGATCACAGAAAAAAGTGGGCGCGACACAGAATCGGTCAACTCGGTGTGCTATATTTCCCCTGTGACATGACTTTCAAGACATCCTCTCGAAACCTGCTTCTTACTAACCGAAAAATTTTCTACAAATTTTTGTTAAAGAGAAAAATGCATCTCCAATGTAAATGTGGTTTGATTATTTGCTATGTCTATATGACACTTAATTAATTAAATGTGCTAAAAAGAGAAAGAGAAAATGAGATCTTTAATAAAATTTGCTAAAAAAGAGGGAGATAATAATATCTTTAATGAGATTTGTTGACTAGGATGGGAAGACATCCTCCTACGTGAACCTTTAGAACAAGAGGATGGATTTAAACCAGAGGATGGACTAGAGAATGTCTTATTATACATATGCCGCATCATCTTCACATTGGTTGAGCACAATAGCATTAGAGATAGTTTTAAAGATAAATTTGATGTGCTTCTTACGTTGCACAACATTTTTGAGCAGAGCACACTTGCATTGGAGAAGCTCTTACAATGATAATAAGCTAGGGAGTAGATACACAGTCAATAGTAGGATACGAGAAGCGCATGGAGGTGATGATAAGGTGGGTTTGCCAAATCACACGCTGTAGCGCGTGTGAGGGGGCAAAAGTGAGGTAGTCAAGATTGCAACTCACACGTACGTCAAAAAAAAACACTACTCCGGTCTCATTTTCTCCCTCCTCTTTCTTTTTGAAAATAATTTTTCACCTGGGTCGAAGATATTATAACAGTTTCCACTTAACGACGTCGCCGTTGTTTACTATACTCTCTTCTGAGCGAGTGAGTTAGTTTCGGGATGACCTTTCCACCAAAACCCAGCTCTATCTTTCTCTCCACCTCTTTAGTTCGTGATCCCAAAACTTGTTTTAGAAAATTAATTTACACCCAAATAAAACTATATCTTATATTACAAAATTATAATTTCATTGAAAACAAAGAAAATAATTTTTTTTTATTTTATAAAATCTTACATGATTTTATCGTATAATATAAAGATTATACTAATTTAGTTGTATAATATAATGGGGAGGGATATTGCACCATGCCTTATCGCGCTATTATTGTACCACTTGGTTTTGTAGAGCTCAGATTGAGATGGTGTAAGAGCTAATTTTTGTTGAGTGTGTTCTCCTCACCGTATACATCATCATATCCGAAAATCAACTCATTCTAAAACTTCTAACCCCCTCAAATCATCACGTAAAAAATAAGTAAAATTTAGGCATATTTATTAGCGGCTGATATTTCGATGAACTTTTCATGGGGTTAGAAATTTTTGAATGGGCTAATTCTCGAATATGATGATTTAGTGAAGAAAACTTTATTCCTTGTATCAGCCGTTTGTCCCATTGCTTCTCCTCAAACTAATTATTTTGGCTGCTGCATAACTATTGGAGCCACCTTTATGCTGTACATGGCCCATGTCTTGTATGCACACATTTGTGACCTTGTCTATGTGAATTGATGACAGGGAGAAAGGACAAGGTTTATTAGGAGAAAGGAGAAGGTTTATTTAGGTTTTTGGCAAGCGAGCCGTTTTAGATAGAATTTTTTATTTTTTTTTGTCAATTGCTCTAAAGAAAATAAAAATAAAACAAAAAAGAAAACGATTTATTGGTGCCAATGTAGCAGGTGGGACTTGGGGCCATTGCTTTCTTGTAGTAGGACCAACTATGCTAACTATGTTTCTAAGGGTATTTCTAGTGGGAAATCTAAAAATGGATCCCTAAAAATAGAAAATTCATGATAAAAAGGTGTTTGCTCTAGTGGGAAATCCCTAAAAATGGGTGAAGAAATAAAAAAAAAAAAAAGAAGAGAGAGAAAAAAAAAAATCAATTGAGATATGTTGTGTTCCTTCATTTAAGGAGAAAAATAGAAAAAGTGAGAGAGAAATAACTTTCCTAATATTTAGGATTTTGCATGTCCACTAAGGATCCCTAAAAGGGTGCTTGATGCTCCTACTAGAAATGCCCTAACACTAATTCTGCCATTTTGTGCCTAAATAGCATTACTCAAACAAAACACGAAAACCATTTTTGGACATACCAAATGCTAGAATTGGTGCCACAATCTTCATTCCCCTCTCAAAAGTAGTTTAAGGGTTCTTCGAACTGATTTCGCAGTGGACGGACCATGCAAGCTGTACCTGTAGATCAATTCTGGCATTTGGTGGGACTAAGTCTTTGAAAGAAGATTTTGCGCTCTGTTACTACTAGTAGTTTTTTTTAATCTTTTTAAGGTAAGCATCTATTCATTTTATGATTTTGATCTTTATATTTACTCAAATTTTGATGCTTAAATACATTTTTCTTTTTCCTTTTTCTGTTTTTTTGCTTTGATGAATCCCCTTCTTCATTAGATTACCACAATCTAAGAGCTTTAGTTTGGATACCTAACTCTTTTAGAGTAATGGGTTTACTTGGATGATCCCTTGAAATGTCTACCCATTTTAAGTTCCAAACTAGATTAAACTAATACAAATACGGAAATTTTGGAAGTTTTTTGCAAGAATTGCTGCCATTATAGACCTTCTCCATGCTTGGGTAAAGTCAACTATGAAGTTTGGCTAGTGAGCATCTTTTGTATGATGAATTGCCGAGCTGGAATAGATGATGTGTATGATGAATTGATACAGAATTACAGTCTTAATAGGCTACTTGTTTCACTCTGTACTGTGTTGGTTAGTCTCTAATTTTGTCCAGTTCAACTTTTTTTATTTTTATCTGGGTGATTTTCAAATTTCAACAATTTCTTAAGATTCTTCAACCTCTCACAATTGGTTACAATTTTGTTTTGATTGTTTTTTTTGGAAATGTTTGGCTTTGGGTGATGAAATTACTGATGAGTGATGTGGTAATCTAAATAATCTTGATGTTGTTGCTCTCTCCTTATTTATGCATGTTTGGTCCGAGAGGCCGTTTACTATGTAGGGTATAAAATATGTATGCATTTAATAAAGTTCGCATGATCTTTCTTCTCATACAGTTGAAACTATTCTCTGTTGAACTGAATATTTTCTGTTATCAATATTTTTCTCTGTTACCAATATTCTACTACTAATATAAGATTAGGGTGATATGTGCTCCCATCTGATGACCTATTGACCCATGTAAAAAAGTCTACTCCTAGACATAACCGTAGTAACAGATTCATCAATATGAATGCCACTAAGGCTCTGCTTAGTATCCTGCTAATATCTGCATCATGCAGAAATGTCACAATCTTTACAAATTTTTGGTGGTATATTTTCATGGTGATTTGCATTGGGTCAACAAATAAGAGGTAAAATGGCTGTGAGTATTCATAGCACTTTTAAATTGTGAATATTCCTAGCCTTTTTATCACTTATTTGTGGGCTCACTGCCAATCACCATGAAAACATAATATTAATCCTCACCAGAATCAAACAACAACCCCTCCCTCTTATGTTGTTCATGAACCATAACTAGGATTTTTAAGAGGTGAGCAGTTATGTTTTTTCATGTTTAGCGCCTCTAGTAGGTTTAGGGGAAACCAAATTAAGCAGATACTCTGTTTTAACCATTATTCAGAACAGATGATAAACAAAGAGCCCTGACAGAATGTACTAAAAGAACACCATACGGTGATATACATACGTTAAAAATATATACTAAAGATCCTATTTACCAACTGAAGGGAAAAAAAATCCTTACATGACTAGCATCTTCATCATCACTTTAGGAGCTTTTTCGTCGTAAAAACCTGAAAAATGGTTTATCAGACACAGGTATATACTTGACAAACCAACCAATCGGCCATGATACAGCTGCAATTACTATACATGTAACCCATTGCACCAAACTCAAATTCTCAGTGTCTGCAAACTTCTTTAGAAATTCTACCATCACCACCTGAAGAACAAGAGTGATCCCCACGATCCCAAGAAATAACCTGTTCTTGTGAATTCCTTTGAACACATTCTTCTTCTCTAGCTTCCTTGCATTGAACTCATTAAATATTTGACAAAGAACAAAAGTATTGAAGATTAAAGTGTCCTTAACCTTTTCATCCACGTTGAAGATGGACTCACCCTTGAACTGTAGGACCAAGAGGACTGCTATCTGATATAGAGCCTGAGCAATAAGGTTCCTCCACATGACATTGGTTATTAGTGGTGCGGTTCGACCAATCGGTGGCTTCTCCATGAGCTCCTGGGTTGGCCGCTCAGTGGCTAGAGCAAGAGCACCCAATGTGTCCATGATCAGGTTCACCCATAACAATTGGACAGCTGTTAGTGGGACTTCACCAGCTGACACTGCAGCGATGAAGTTGATTACGAGAGCGGCAACATTCACAGTGAGCTGAAACTGTATGAATTTTTGAATGTTGGTATAAACACATCTCCCCCA
Organism: Macleaya cordata; assembly: GCA_002174775.1. Taxonomy (NCBI): domain Eukaryota; kingdom Viridiplantae; phylum Streptophyta; class Magnoliopsida; order Ranunculales; family Papaveraceae; genus Macleaya; species Macleaya cordata. The sequence continues at coordinate 1,047,003 of MVGT01003118.1, read as the reverse complement.
CCTTACAACTGTTGCCACAGAAGCGAAGTTATCATCTAGGATGACAATGTCGGAACTCTCTTTTGCCACTTCCGTGCCTTGAATCCCCATTGACAAACCAATATCAGCCTCCTTCAGTGCGGGTGCATCATTTGTTCCATCTCCAGTGACGGCAACTACATGACCTTTCTTTTTTAAGCATTGTACCATCAAGAGTTTGTCAAAAGGGGATGACCTTGCCATGACACATATTTTTTCCACCTTCAGCATCCTCTCCTCCTCGTCATAGTTTCGGAATTCCACACCTTCAACCACTACTCCAGTGCTTAATTCTTCATTTGCATCTAGTATACCACATTCAATGGCAATGGCTCTTGCGGTGAAAACATTGTCTCCAGTGATCATTTTGATGTTCACTCCAGCATCTTTGCAAGCTTGCACTGCTTCTTTCACCCCTGGTCGACAAGGGTCCTTTATACCAACTAGTCCTAACAAAGTGAGGCTATCTTCTTTTAGTGTCTGATGAGGCTTTCCCTCTTCATTCTGTTGCAACTCTTCTTCTCGGATTTCTTTATGGGCGAAAGCAATGCATCGGAGACTTTTCTCCGCCATATCTTGAATTATGTGCTGAAACATGTTCTTCTCAGCTTCATTGATGGCCTTCATGAACCCATTAGAGTCGTAGTAATTTGAACATGTAGCTAATATCATCTCTGCAGCTCCTTTCCAATGAACATGTGTTGTATTCTCATGCGTCTTCCTTATCAAAACACCACTTCTTTTCTTCTCTGAGTTGAAAGCTTCCACATGAAGAATGGAGCAACTATGCTTCAACTCTTCCATGTTCATCCCCAACTCCGACACAGCCCAAGAAAGAATTGCTTTCTCAGTTGGGCTACCAGAAAATTCAGGCACTGCTCCTGAAGAGGGTCTGTAAACAGTACCTGTTGTGTTTAGACCAACTCCTTGGTAGAGCAATTCTAGCACATTTGGCGCAATTCTAGGGGCCACATAATCTATTATAACTTCTTGACCAAGCCAGAACTTGGTTACCTTCATTTGGTTTAATGTAAGGGTCCCGGTTTTGTCAGTACAGATGGTGGTTGCTGAACCCATGGTCTCACATGCTGAGAGTTTTCTGACCATAGCTTGATCAGCCATCATTCGCTTCATGGAGTAAGCAAGTGTAAGAGTGACAGCCAACGGCAGACCTTCTGGGATTGCGACGACCACAATTGTAACTGCAGCAGCAATAATTCGAATCATTGAGTTCATTATATCATCGAACTTTGTCTTGCTACCAATGAACTCTTTTTTGCCATTATCATCTTTAGTATTCCCTGTGAAATACCGCACCATCAACACGAAGAGAACAAGGAATGCAACCGTCAAACCGATCTTTCCTATGTAGGAAGTTAGTTTGTCGAGCCTATCTTGTAATGGGGTCCTTTCATCTGAATCACGTGTTATTGTACTCATCATCTCACCCCAAGCAGTGTTCATGCCCACAGAGGTAACAAGCATGTGACCAAAGCCGTTAACCACCTTGGCCCCAGATAACAAGAACATATTCTTGTTCCCATCAACTTCCACGTGATCGCTCTCTCCTGTCATGCTTGACTCATCCACTTGTAAGGAATGGCCGTTCAAGAAGAGCCCATCAGCGGGAATTTGATCTCCGATCTTTAAACATGCAATGTCTCCCACTACAATATCAAAGATGGATATTTGTTGTCTTCTTCCGTCTCTCACAACTTCAACTTGGATATTATTGCTGACTTTTGATAATTTCTCAAACTGCCTCGACTGCCTGTAGTTGCTGACAGCAGAAACAACAACGACTAGAAAAACAGCAACAAATATACTCCCACCCTCATACCACCCTTCTTTCCACCCGTGTTGCTTGATTCCAAACACCAGGGCAAGGGTGGCACAGACCAAGAGTATGAGAATGATTAAATCCTTGAATGCTTCCACGACAAAATGGAATACCCCTTTTGGAGGAGGCTTATGGTACGTGTTGGAACCGAAAACATTACGTCGATGACTGATATCTTCATCATCGTCGTTTATTCCGTTCTCTGAATCAGTTTGTAGAACACTAACAAGTCTTTCAGTTCCTCCAAACTGTTGTACAAGCAGATTCAAGTCCTTCTCCTTCACGATGTCACTCAGCGTTTTCTGATCTACGTTCGACAAGTTAACATGAACGTCTATACTAATATAGGCGGCATCGTTGCTGGGTTGAATATCAAGGGCTGTGTAAGACGGAGTGCGTAAGGTTTCGGGGAAGAATAACTGGTTCTTCCTCTTTGCTATGATCTCTTTAGCAAGAGAGACCAAAACTCGTGAAGAGATAATGACTGCATAAGCTAAACGCCACTTGCTGGGAGGTTTTGTGATGGTCTTTATGTTAAGGAGGTACTCACCATATTGGTATTGTTTTCCTGAATAGTTTGGAGGTTTTTTAGACATGGATATTGTAGTCTGAGACTTAGAAAAAGGAAATTCAGATAGGTACCAACTGTTACTGTTGGTTTACAATAGTGGAAGTTCAGAAAGAAAATAAATAAGTTTTGGTCATCGAAACCAAGGAAGACACTAGTGTTACAGTTGATTTTCGATATTGAAATTCAGAAAGAAAATAGAGTAGCTATTTATATTCTATGATGGAAATTCTGTGAGAATCTAACTTACTGTTTATATGCAGGGATGATCGAATTAAAAGAAATGCATCAACCCAACTGAGAAGCTAATTGGAAGAAAGTCGACGAGAAGAGGCTGGAAAAAAAGTCAAAGCACTGGAAGATTTAGTGTGTTTGAGAAGAGTGGTTACATTGTTGCTGGTTTGCACTTTATATAGAAGAGAATGAAGAACAGATCAAAATGAAGGAGATATAAAAAATCGAAGTTGATAGAGAGAAACTCTGACGCGGTCCCTTTATTTCAATGTAAACATGAATTACCGTCATCATCCAAGGGTTCACAAAGAGTTGCAATTTTATAGACGGACTTGTAAAGTTGGTGTACAATACTCTCCATCATCCAACGGTCAGAAGTCTCTTTTTACCGCGTGACAACACGCAATGGTTTGATGATGGTCGGATATTGTACACCCAGTGTATGAACATTATGACAATTTGTTTTTGTACGGCTGCTGGTCTGCTGGACAAATGGCGGAGGATTACATCTAGGACAGAATTCATAGTCGTGTGAGAATTTGCAATCGAAATCTGTCAATCTATCAGCATGTTTGTTAATTAATTGTTCAACGATTCAAACTCCAACAAGACTAAAAAGTTGTCCTTTTTTTTAGGGATTAACCTTTCAGCTTTTAACACTTGGATTTATTATTGTCTAACAAACAACTTCAGTTCATTTTGGAGGTGTTTTTTTTTTTTTAATAAATGAGTGAGTTAGTAGTAGTTAATGGATGAATTTGGTTTTGGGATTCCGGTTGTACTGTACGTACGTACGTACGGACGGACGAAGGGATCCCAAATTCTTGGATTGGTGTAGATATGAACAAGTTGAAGATAGCAATCAGACCAAATAAAAATGAGGGATGGATGTTCTTTTATTTGTAAATCAAATTGTTTTTGTTTGAGAAATTTTATTTCGACAAAAATCCAAGAAGTGGAAACGTGCGGAAGACTTGAAACACGTCCGTCAACTACCACTTTTTCCTTTTTTTTTTTATTTTTTTTCTTTATGTCGTTGTTGATGAAAAAAAAAAACAGAAAGAAAAGATAAGAAAGTAAGAAAAAACAGATGCCGTCCATTAAGACGAAGCTACGCAGAACCTTCAGTTGTGTTTTCAAAAGAAAAAAAAAATGATAATGGAGGGAGTACATAGCATAGGGACCAGTGGGGCTAAGTTAACCTTCCTTAGATCTTCCCCCCACTGGGCCCCCCACATAATATTTATTTTTTCTTTTTCTTTTTCTTAACCGGGGTATTCGGGGGTCTTTACTCTGTCTAATCCCCTGGATCATTGCAGACCTCTCTGTATTTCTTTACACTTCGTGGGAGCTCTCTGACTCTGAGTAGTGAGTGGTGTTGGCTAGATTTTGGCCCAAAAAGATAGTCATCTTCATCTTTGGATCTTTTGGTTCGTTTATGTAAATTCTTAACAAACTGAGAGAACTTCTAAAAAATGAGTGATTTATGAAGAAAAGTTTGGATCCAAACCGATAGAACTCCCAAGGACACGGAAAAGTAGGTCTCGCCATCTCATCGTGAGAATTATCGTCATCCAAAGAGTACATATAACATTATTCCAAAATATATTATGTAACTTTTATAAATGATACCAATTTGTTAATTTTGATAGGAAACTTAATCACGGATACCACTAGTACACTTGTATTTATTAGAACCCTACATCCCACAAGGGCCACAACAAGTGATTCTCACTTTGCACTTTGGTTATTTAAGTTTAGATCTTGTGATTTTACTAAGCAAAAATATATTTTTGTTAATATATTAGTCCCTTGTCCATCGGCATATTTAATACATTCATTTCATTGTTTATATTGTTTATAATGTGCTTACGTGCGCATATGGGTAGTCATAAACTTTGACTGTTTTATGTATTAAGACAACCTATGCACCTCTAAGTATATAGGTCGGAATCTCAAGAGTTATGTAATGAGATCATTAAATGGTATAAGCAGATAGCAGATCTTTTGTTCTAATTTGCATGTGTACCTACCTTTATTTTAGCTTGTCAGGCTTACATGGAGGCGAACTAATCGCTGAAATTTTTTATAAGATTATTTTCTTCATCATATAGATCATTCTCACAAATAAGTAATTTATTTTATTAAAAAATAAATAGTTCATTTTCGTCATTTTTTTCTGATCAACATTTGATGGGGTTAAAAGTTTTAAAACTGACTGATTTTTTGCGAGAATAATGTATAACAAGGAGAATAATTTTACAAAACAAACAATCATTGGTTCAAATCAAATCAACATGGGCACGTACAATTAGAGACGGAGAATTTATAAGCATAAGGATTCTGTAGCCTTTGCAGCTGTGTTGCCCGTCCCTATCAAAGACGCGATCCTTAGGTCTCGTCAAAAAATTTAATTCTAAGTCAGTAAGTCGGATCAAATCGATGAATTAACCTCATGGTTTGGTAATCGAAACCAAACCTATAGAAATTTCCTATTTTAAATTCTCCCGTGGATTTTCATCCAACATCCAACGTTTCCTAAACTACTCCAACTGATCGCTGTTTACGCCATACTAAAAACGTATGTTGTAAGTGATTTTTGAAGATTTATTTTGAGAAATGAGTTAAGAGGACGTCAAAAGTTAAAAAAAAATGACTTTGTGACTTTAAGGTTCTTATTTTATTTTTATGTTTTTGGTAAATGGAAGTATGGAACCATTGTCCACATAATATACACCATTAGGAAGGAAAGTATGACACCAAATACACGTTAATACATATTTTGTATATTTGTAAGCTTGATACAAAAATAAAAATTCAACAAAATAAGCATCAAATTATATTCAGACCTAAAGAATTGAAGAGCAGTTCCTTTGAAGAAAAGATTTGGTAGAATACTTATTTTTATTTGGTTTCAGCTAGAATTGTTGAAATGCAAAGGAAGCTTCTTTGATTCAAGTAGCTAGCTAGCTCGATTTATAGTTGAATATTTTTTTTTCAATTATTATTATTTATTCGCGTATTCAATAGCTTTTTTCCATTGTCTTTGATTAGATGCTCTAACCATTTTATGAAGAGTAAGTTCACATTAATGAGCTTATTATTACGCATAAAGATTCGTTAATTAAACTACTGAGAAGTTGTCGATGGATTATGTTTTGGATAGGGTATTGATGAATTAGCTTCGAGTTATCCGATCGCTTTTATATGTAATTATATATATTAGTCTGCAAAGCTAGAAACGATTCGAAGTTATTTCTTCCGACGTCATGACCTCTTATTCAATTTATATGCTAGTTTGCATTAACACTCTTCCTTTTATGATAAAATTATTTCTTGAAGTATAAAAATATTATATAACACATTATATGGGTCAAACTTAATGGTAATTCCACAGCTAATAAGTCTTAAACCCAAGACCTCTAAAATTATGGGAGGGATGCAAATCAATCAGGCAAGCGGTTCTTTGCTACCCAAAACATTACATTCTTCTAAAACTTTTACTTATATAAAAAATAATTGAAACTTTTGAAACTATTTATTTTACCTTATTTTTAACCAGCTTTTGACGTAAACAATCTNTAATTCCACAGCTAATAAGTCTTAAACCCAAGACCTCTAAAATTATGGGAGGGATGCAAATCAATCAGGCAAGCGGTTCTTTGCTACCCAAAACATTACATTCTTCTAAAACTTTTACTTATATAAAAAATAATTGAAACTTTTGAAACTATTTATTTTACCTTATTTTTGTGCTGATAACTAAGTAAACGATAATAAGAATATGCACTAAATATAGGAAAATACTAAAAATAAAAAGTCATTGAAGTCTTTGTACAGTTTAATTTTTGGGTGATGATACAAGTACTACCACTTTTATTGCATTTTTTTTTGAGATCTAGTGTATCCGGGTCTCTTAGAGCACCCGACTAGTCCATAGGGTGTGAGCAGACCTCCCTATCCACACACAACCGGTTAAAATCTTATTGTGGGAGTGGCCATCAGGAGGATCGATCACTCGACCTCCATTTTGTGAGGTGAGCGTCTTGACCACTTAGCCATCCTCCTGATGGTAGTATGGTTATTCTAGAATGTGCGCAAATTATGAGGGATAAATAATCAATTCGTAATTGTTGGATGCACATGCGATAAAAAAAATAATAATAAATTTAACATTTTCTTTAATTTTTTAATAGAAAATACAATAAATTTAACATTTATTTAATTTTTTAGTAGAATTATGAATGAAAAGGAATTGGATATCATTATTGAAATAGACAAAGAAGTCTTTTTCTTCTTTTTTTTTTTCCTTTTTTTTTCCACTGGGAAATGTGATAGAAACACCAAGCTTGAATCTCGTCTGCAAAGACCCAACTTGGGGTTCCAATTGTTAAAATATTCTTACGTATATTTGGACAAGAGGTTTTAAGTAGGGACTTTGTAGGGCCAGAAATTTGGTGAAAAATTAGTTAGATTTATAACATGATGATTTGTTCAAATATTCTTAGGTTTGTTGGGATGGGAAATTTTAAGTAGAAATTTTGTGGGAGTCAGAGATTTGGTGAAAAAGATTTATAATATAATTTCTAACTAATTTTATACCAAATCATTAGTCCTACAAAAATCTCCCTTCCAAACAAACCATTAATTATCCGTCAAGAATCGAACCAATTAGATCCTTCTCATAGTCTCATATATATGATAATGACAGCCTCTTGGACCGGACTTTTTTCTTTTGGTCAGGACCAAAAGAGCCACTATTAAAACGGTTTATACGAGTGAGCTCGAATCATATTTTTTCAACACACGGAATACACACGCTCCTAAGATAGGAATTAAAAAAGAATAATTCAAATAAAATAAATAAAGTATGGTGCACGTAGGAACAAAAATTTCGGCGTTTCTAAAGCAAAATTGGAATCGCTCTAATTATTTCATTCAAAAACATTTTTAGTGTGTTTGGATGTAAAATTCATGTTCCCAAGGGAAACATGAGTCCTTAGAAATATGAATCCCTAGAAACATGAATCTTTTGGTTTGTTTGGCAACCATTAAAGAATCCATGGATTCATGAATCCTTCGAAGCTTGAATCCTTTGGTTTGTTTGGCTGCTGCTTAAAATCCAAGAAAAATCTCTATTTTATTGTTTTAATTTTGTGGAGTGTAATTTGCATTGAGTTGGGTGAATAAATAGTGAATCCTTAGTTTAGAATTCTAGCAAATTCTAAAGGGGGATGTGGGACTCCAAAACAGGAATTTGCTAGAAAATATGTTTCCTGGGAAACAAGTTTCCAGGGATTCTTGGCAGCCAAACAGTCCAGGGAAACATGAATCCCTGGTCCCCACTAAATCCCTTCCGTGAAATCCCCCATCCAAACAAACCATTTAATGATTCTATACTGTATTTTAAAAATAAAAATAAAAATAAAACACAAAATTTTCAGCAAAATTTATAATAGTATTGATAAATAGACAAGCTGCTCCAACTTCCAGGAAATTGCAAAATCACAAGCGTAAACCACGACTTCCTACGAAATCTTAGCCGTCAAAAATAATTTAATATTATTAGTATTGCAGACCAAGTAATTAGATTTAAAAACTCGCACGGCTTTGGAACCTTTATATTTAATATAATATTACTTAAAATCATCTGTTTATTTAAATCATCTAGTGGATTTATCTAAGATTACCACCACATATAGGTGTAGCACATGTTGTGGTTCGTACCATTACACCATTGTGTGGGTTTTCATGGACATGATTCAGATCCTATGACCTAATTTTTGTAAAGATGATCTCTTTTCATCATAAAGATCAAAATCAATCTACCCAACGATCATTTTTATTTGGGTTATATAAGTAGGTGAAAATATAAGTGAATGTTAATAAAGAAAAAGCGACTATAAGTAAAGTTTCTTTAAACAATAAACAAATTGAGGTTGAGTTGGCTGAGTCGACCAAATTGGGGTTGAGTGAAGTTGAATCGAGAAAATAATTTTAAAAATAATAAAAACGAATTTAACAGGTCGAGTCAACAAAATCGGAGCCAAATCGGGCTGCACTGAAAAAAAATTAATACTAATGATTTAAATTGTTAACATCAAATTAATTAGGTTTCATTAAAGAATAAAAAATAGTAAGTCAAGGGTAGATTGCCCTACATGGCCAAATCCTCGCGCGTCACACGTGAGACCTTACTCCACCAGTCCAGCTTCCTCGAAGCTTCATCCATTCCATCTCACATCTCACATCTCGATCCCGAGATTTTTTATTTCATAAAGAACATCGCGTCGTCAACATTATCATTGTTTTAATGATTTGATTAGAAGCTGGGAGGTTGTATGTAAACATCTATTTGTAATCTCCATCTCTGAGAGTCTTACGTAATTTTCTATTTTCAATAAAACTTAGCCTTTCCTTTCAAAAAAAAAAAAAAAAAACATTATCATTGTTGATGCCGCCATGACTTATCCTAAATTAAGCCTTTTGATAATTCAACTCAATTTCGATAATTTCTGACTACATATTTTCTCAAGACACGTGCATCTAAATTTCTTACCGAAAACTGTACGTCATTTGTACGAAATTTTTTGTTTTGTTTTGTTTACTCAATTCTCACCATCTCTCATATATTTAACAGTTTATGTTGTTATATATTGTATGATCCAGTAATAAAATGAGGAATAATAATAGAAGTACTTTCAGGATGACTCTCAGGATGAGATGGTGTAAGAATTAATTTTTAGTTTGATGTTATTCTGAAAATCATTACGGCATTCTAAGTTTTTAGTATATACCTTTTTTTTAAGAGAATATTATTATTGTCTGAGATACATATTTTTAAGAAGTTTCGATCACAAGACTTCTTGGATGCACAATCGTTGGGGCAAAGACCCATGTGCAGTTTTTAACATATCTAACCTTATTAAATATTGTTTTGAAATCAATAGTAAAAATAATGTCCATCTGATCACCATTTATTTCCAACAAATTTTTTAATAAGAGATCAGGTTTTAAATTGGGCTGATTTTTTGTAAAATGGAATTGTATGACATCTTCACCAAAAATCAACCATGAAATTACCTCGTGTGGGAGGTCTTGGGATCAAAATTCTTGGCATGTGGTTTGCCATTAGTTTTTTCCATGTAATATTTAGTAGTAGTATATAATATTTAGTAGTAAATAAGATAGTCCTTATGTGGCGGTTACGATAGCTCTATGGTGGGAGTTACTATGACAATGTCTTTACGCTTCTCATACATCTTTCATGATGTATATGTGCCTTCTTATAAATGTATCTTGAACATTAGTCTCTAAAAAAAAAAAAAAAAAAAGAAGCTTTGGATATATTTGGCACCTTATTGAGTAACGATGTCTTATTGAGTAACGATGTCGTGTACACAACACATAAACCCTAAAAATGGATTTTGATTTTGGAGATCTAAAAGTTTCTTAGGAAACGGCTCTGGTATCTATGGAAACTTTCGAGTTCTCACGGCAAGAATTGAAGCATACAATTCGTTGGTAGAAAATTCGAGCAAAAAAAGTGTAGATTAGGTTAGACAATGTTGGAGATGTTACTGGTGGTGCGTGGTTTTCTTTTTCTTTTCGCTTTTCCCCAACAGGTGTGGCCTTGATGACTGCATAGTCCCTTTGTTAAAGCTGTCTATATTGTAACCTTTTTCAATTTCTAATAGATTTTATCCTTTTCTTTTCAAAAATGAAAATCATCCATAGAGTGTTTATTTAGTTGTTCTTTTTTTTTTTTTTTTTTTTTTTTGGAAGTGTTTAGCTCTTTTATCTTCTTATGCTTATTTTCATACACCGAGTTGAACTACTTTTTTTTGGTGGGTAAATAAAATGAGAGATGCAACATGATGACTTATCAAGAGGTCATTCATTTTAGTACTACTCTCACTTAAACACGTTTAACGATGAAGTTCTGATAGAATCTGGTACATCATTGTTGGTATGATCGCACTCTGCTTGTCATTCTATTTTCAAAAATGGCCACTTTTGGACAAATATTACAAAGATACCTTATAGTCTATTTGGATAGCAGATTTTAACTAATTTTTTAATAAATTTCTAATTCCCACAAAGTCCTTAATTCCCATAAATAAGAGACCTTTATCCGTATAAAAAAGAGGTTTAATTAACCTTCTTGTTTTTTTTTTTCTAAAGGAGCTTAACCTTTTTATTTTTCGCTCGGCATGCGCTGCAAATTGAAACGTAACCTTTTTCTTAATTTTTCTTCTGAATGGGCTGCAAAATGTATGTACATATATGTACATATTTATATCTACACACATTACATGGGATCCCTCTAAAACCTAATTAAATACGATTAAATCCAAGATTTGCTACAAACTACAATAACTGCATTAGACAACTATATGTTTTAATGTTATGATAAAAAAAAAAAAAACATGTTTTAATGCTGCATGCTAATCTAGTCTCCTTTTGAGAAAATTAAAGTAATAATAATAATAATAATAATAATAATAATAATAATAATAATAATAATAATAATAATAATAATGATAATAATAATAATAATAATAATATTAATAATATAGTCGAATGTTGCTTCTTATATTTATATGAGGGAGCCAGGGAAGATCGAAGTAATTTTTGACGTAAGTAACCAAAATATAAAGTGGGAGCCGAAACTTAAAAATAGAGTGAGAGCGCGAAGTAACTAATTAAATATGATAATGCCAAACCTACTGCCGTCAACCTACTTACGACATCCCGTAAATTTTGCAGGATATCTAACACGGACCAGATCAAAAAAAGTTCTGAAGTTAAAAATGCTTCTAAAGTGGGAGTGCACTAGTGTGTGATTTGGAGGGGAAAGTACCGCCACTTTAGACGTTTTAGTGACACATACACACGTAAACATACTTTTGACAGTGCATTCCACTAAATGCATTTACCTTTGAGTCCTAATAACATTGTGTTTCTTATTTGCCTGGCCGCATTTGATCTTTTTTAGACTCCGCTAACCCATGAACAAGTACTTAGCTTATCCCTAGGAAAATCTTAATTACCTATATAATGCATGCATGTAGTTGTTCAAAGAATTGATTCTTTTTCGTGGTTGGTATCATTCTCATTAAAAAAAATCACATCATTCTAATACTTTCCTCCTAATGGAATACTTATATTTTGAAAATTAATTAACAAGATTTAATCAATGGTGCATAAATTCTAATAAAACTTTTGATGGAACTAATTAAAAAATTTTAAAATAAGATAAGGTTTTATAAACTCAATTTATACAAAGAGGATATCATTAAAAAGGAAAAAAATCTCTTCAATATCTTCACGTGGACTTCAGTCACTCCACAGATAGGTGTAAACTAGGTGTACAAATATATTAAAATTAATAAAAATGATCATAGGCTATTAAAATTTCAATTTCCATGGAAAATTACAAAGAACTTTTAGTGAGTTTGGATGTAGAATTCACATGAGTCCTTAGAAACACGAATCCTTGGAACGTTGAATCCTTTGGTTTGTTTGGCTGTCATTTAAAATCTAAGAAAAATATCTATTTTATTATTTTAATTTTGTGAGGTGTAATTTGCATTGAGTTAGGTGAATACATATTGAATCATTAATTTAGAATTCCAGCAAATTCTAAGGATGGAGGTGGGACTCCAAAATAAAGATTTGCTAGAAAATATGTTTTTCCAAGAAACAAGTTTTTAGGGATTCTTGCCAGCCAAATAGACTAGGAAAACATAAATCTCTGGTCCCCACTGAATTCCTACCTTGAAATCTCCCTTCCATTTTGAAGAATTTATGATCTAATACTGGATTTACAGGAAGACCCGAATTAATATTGTAGTCTCCTATAATAAGATTTCACTTAGATTGTGTGTAGATAGGGAGGTCTACCCACACCCTAGGGACTAGTAGGGTGCTCTAAGAAGCCCTTATACCCTCGATCTTAAAAAAAAATAAATAATAAGTTGATGTTTTTAATTAGGAGTTAGGTGGGCGGTGGGCCGGCCATCAAAATATTCTCTGTTTTATTGGGTTTGGGTGGGAGACCAAATGGGTAATGAATAATGACCAGTGAGTAATGAATTTAGTTAAAATACTAACGTCCACAAACTTGTCAATGGGTAAAGTTCTTAAAAATTAATCAATCAAAGTACGAACAATAAGAAATAATACACTGATGACCAAACGTGAAACTAATCAAGTGCCACCAACCCCTCTCTCTCTCTCTCTCTCTCTCTAAGGAAACTGCAAAGCAAGTGCCCTCCTCACCACTCAATGCCGACTTTTGATAACGAAAGACTGAAAATGCTAGGCATGCTAAAAATTTGATCCTAAAAATCATTCCTATATATAGCTTGAAATGAAAATATTGCATATTTGCATTGAATGCTTTGTTTTGATCATTTTTTAATTGTAACGTCATTTGAGAATGCTATTATGAGATCATTTTTTTGATAATCTTAGTATTACTCAAGCAAATTCAAGATGGATCGCGTTAGCATAGCACAGTCAATTGACCGTTAATTGTATGCACTCAACACCAATATATCACAAGATAAAATAAAGTAATCCATGGTCAGCAGTCGAATGATGATCACTAATCCAATGGAACCTCGATCATCTTAATTCTCTCAAATTTAAAGTTTAAAAGAGAATGCTTAATTGTACCCAGTATATTCATAGTTTAAAGTTAGTGATTCTTCTATTCAATAGATTATCCTTACAAAAAATTAATTTGCCTTTAATATTATATACGCACTCAACAGGTGAGCGTAAGGAGATCGAGTCCAAGAACGTACAGGTTGGGTGTAACGGATAGTAACTTGGGCAAAAATATCTAACCCCTATTAGGTTTATAAGCAATTTTTTTTTTGTCTCCAATCAAATGAATTAAAATTCACCAGTCCAGGTGATAGTTTTTACGTAAATCCACGCAATAATAGCCACGGTTTCTTTAGCGTTACCTTTTGATACCAAATGGGTGGAAAAAAAGTGTAGCATACTGGTGTGTAGATTTTTTTTTTTTTTCAATCCATTTGTACTTGGCCCATTACCCCCAAATGCATTTCCCATTTTATAAATTTGGATGGCCTTTAAGAACGGGAAAGAAGATTATATTATTGTTTGATTAGCCAATGAAGTTAAATAAATGTAAATTTGACCAATTTACTAGTTCAAAAGGAGGAATTATACAGTAATTTGATTGTCTATTATAAAGTCATAATGTCTTTTCACCAGCTTTAACGGTCGCTTTTCCTTTGTGACAAATATGTCGTCAAAGAGCCGTTATTAAATCAGGAGCCCCTCACACGCGCTTTGCACGCAACAAACTCAATTTGTCCTTCACACGCGTTACGCACGTGTGAATTGACAAATTATGCGGCACATTATTATTGAAAAAAATAAGATGCAGGTGGTCTTATTTGGAAAGCGTAAATTATGTAGCGCGTTATGATGGGTATTCGCATGTATTCCTTTTGATGAGTTTCTTCCTTATAAAATATAGGCACGTATACCTATAATTTATGTTGTGATCATCATAAAAATGTGAGCCCTTAGAAGCCCCACATGATCAGGTACATTAGCAAGTGTAATCCAAGTGTAAAAAAATAAATAGGGTATTAGGTGGGTCCACTGATGATGGTGTATATGCGGATGTGATCTAGACGTTGAGTAGATCATTGTAAAAAAAAGTCAGCCCTTGGATCAATTCCATATGACCACATTGGCAACTGTAACCCAAGTGTAAACAAATAAATAATATGACGGGACATATTCGGTATTTTATAAAAAGATGTAAAAAAAAAGCGTGACTTTTTGTCACGCAACTTCGTACAAGCCGCATAGGAGCCAACGCTCTATATATTTAAGATGTTGTGGTATTCGTTTCCCACGTAAAAGAAAAATATTTGTTCAGATAATTTTTTTTTGTGGCTAAATTAAAATGATTAAATGCATATGGATCTAAAAAAGTTATGGATTTGAGATTGAATTAAAAGTCCGCCATTTTTATGGATTTTGAAGAGCGCATCCGCCTCACAATTCAGGATTATTAGCACAATTCAGGAAGGTAAAAAAAATACAAATCCCACTAAAGATCATATAATGAAAATTGTAAAAAACTATTCTACACGATTTCTGACAAAAAAAAAAAGAAGATATATGACTTCTCTTTTATTTTTATAAACACTAGGCCCAGAACCATTGGCCCAACTTGAGGATCATTAAGCCCACTTATGACAACATTTTACTTATTGTGCACATATAAATAAATGTTTTTTTACACTTTTATGTGCTAACAATTAATTATAGACCGTATCTTTAGAAGAAAGAAAAAAAAATTAGATAGCATTTCACAACATAGTTAGAGTTTGAAGTTAGAACTAGAGCTCGGATAAAACCCAAGGGTGGTAAAAAGATTTTAGCTCCACAATCTCGACTATAATATAGAGAGATCAGATTCTGATGGGCTATTTGTGATTACCCATATGTAATTCTCATTCTCATAAGCAAACACAAAGACTTGGTGATGCTTGCAACATGTCCCTTCATGAAAATGCTATTTCAGCAAGTAATCATATGTCTAAGCCTAACCCCCATAAGTGTTCTAGATTGCTCAATCCCAGTGTGGGCCCAACACGAGTTTCGACCTTAGATGCTCAGCCCAAATCATAACTCAAGTTGAGCTTGTCCAGTTGATCGGCCTGTGTTAACGCTATTTAAGTGATTCTATAGGCGCCTATTAGAAACTTGTTGGCATCCCCGGATGAGGGCGCTCCGAAAAACTCAATTGTTGTTGCTGTAGTTGTTGTTGTTGTAAGTAGGTTCCATTTCTTATTGGCACTCATCAAGTTTCGTCAAAATATTTTGATCGGCGTTAAATCTCTATTAAAATTCGTTGCTAAAACACTTCTAAAATGCATTTTATACCTCTTAAAATTTCATTGCTTTTGAGTTAAAGTGAGTTTTTTCCTCCATTATTTATGTGTAGTGAGATTTGGTACGAAATCTGTTTTCATTTGTCTAATTAGATGGCATGACACCATTTTAAGGTATGGATTTTTGTTAAAATTTAACAAAATTGTAAATCATTTAGAACTGGCTGAATTAAGCTTGCTATTTTCCTAAATAAGCCACTTCTAGCCGAGTTACCTCATATAAATTGGTCAAAACTGACCGAGCAAAAAAAAAAAAAAACAAATTTTTTCTTTTTACCACTTCGGAACTTGCCAATAGTAATTTTTCCAACAATCACAGGCCTGCCCTTAGTAACCGAAACTTTCGTATAGGGGTGACGCTCTCGCTCCGGAACCTCGCACTCCCGTTCCGAACTACGCTCCGACGCTCCCGCTCCGAATGTACTTTAGAACTAAGAACATTTTTTAATCGGCCGCTTCGACGCTCCTACTCCCACTTTCGTTCCCGCTCCGACCCGCACTCTGGCTACTGAGGGCTTGCCAATAAAATCACTCAATTCTATTTTGTCAACCCAAATTATAAGTGGGTGTACGCTACTCTGTTATCCGACGGTCAAGTGCTTCGTGGTCGAAGAAAAAAGTTGGGTTGACCGTATAACGCGGGACGGCTCGATGATTTACGTAATGACTATCCACACAAAATAGCACTTGGTGGCGTTCAGTTCTTTTATCGTTAGCTTTACATGAAGGTCCGACAGTTCGAATTTCGAAACCGGGAGGTCTCTTACTACTGTCAGCTTCTTCTTTAGGGTAAGAATTGGTTCATCGCTGATCTAGATCTTTACTTTTTTTTACTCAAATTAGTTCAAATGGGGGAATCTTGAAAGTGTTTTTCTTCAGATGGATCTGTTTCTGTTTATTTGCAGATTTGGATACCTTTTAATGTCTGCCTGTCTATTTTTGAAGTCCTAAACTAGATTAAATTAGTTCAAATAGGGAAACCATGAAAGTTATTTGCAAGAATTATTGCCATTATAGAATTTCTCAATGCAAAAGTAAAATCAGTTATGCTGATTTTGTTCTTTTTTCCATTATAGTATTTTACCTCTCTCCATTAAAATTTCTACTCAATTTTTTATTATTACCTAAGGCATATTTAGGATGGTTTAGAAGTGTCTGTTTTGAGTTTTAATAGGTTTGAAGAGTTGCATTTTGTGTGTTTAGGTTGGTTTCTAAGTTATTACATGGGAGTTATCTATGTAACACCAAACAAGTTTCTTGAACAGGAAAATCAACTTAGTTTTATTTTTTTTTATTTTTAAATTTTTAAATTTTTTGGATCCAAGTTCATGTCCATTGCACGCGAGTGCATTACTTCAACGCTTTCCAGGTTCATCCGAATCACCCCTAAACTCCAACACAACTCAAGAGAGATGTTGATGAGGACATCAGCCCACCATTTAGAACTTATGAAAGGAAAAAAGAGAGGCTTATCCCACCATCTGTTTGGTTGGAAAGCTCCCTTTTTTGTGGTCCAGACCAGCTTAGTCATAGGTCAAACCTCTGGACAATATTTCAGTCCATCAGGCGCTGTCCAAGTAAAATTATTGAGCCTAAAAGCAGGAATCCAAGTCCAAGGAAAAAACTTGCTCATCTTGGACATTGTCTTGTTTTGTTTGGAACTTATTACTAATGTTCTTAAACTGTGGTTTTGATTCATGTAATGTATTTATGAGTTGTCTTGAAGTTTCTTATTGGATTTTAATTGTTTGTTAGTTTTAAGGTATCCTTATGAGAAGTTGTATTTCCAAAGTCAAGTAAGTGGAAGCCTTTTCGTGTAGACAACTAGAAAGGTAGGCTACTAGGTTCAACACTTGTTGGTTAAGTCTTCTTCTATAAATGTTGTAAAAAAAAACAAAAAAACCCGAACAATGAATGGGAAGTTATAGGAAATTTAACATTAACTAGTGTTAGGTGTGATACCTAAGGCCTCTAGGTTTGATTCTTAGAATCTTCCTAGTGCGGTACTAGTAGTATTTCCTTTCATAAAGTCTAAAAGCTAAGGTCTCTAGTGATGATTCTTGGAACCCTACTAGTGTGAAGCAAGTAATTTCTTTCTACCTTGTTTTTGCAATTTACAGCAACCTAAACTTCTAATTTCTTTTATTTCCTATGCAGGAAGTCAGTTTGTACTTTGTAGAGCTGATCTTCTAATGGGTCCTTCCATGTGAGTCACGGGTTATTGAGCTTGTCTCACCCCCTTAGTGTTCATGCCCACATCTACCTTGGCCATAGCCCGCAAAAACTGATTCTTGTTCTCATTAACTGATTAACATCCGTGTGATTGCTCTCTCTTGTCATTCTTGACTCTTCCACTTATGAGGAATGGCCGTCCAAGAACAGCCTGTCTGCAGATATCTAATCTCGTATCTTTAAACATACAATGTCTCTCACTACGATGTCAAAGATGGATATCTGATGTTCTCTTGTCTCTCACAACTTCAACTTGAATGTTATTGTTGTCACAAACTAACTATCTCAACTACCTGAAGTTGTAAAGGCAGTTACAACTAGAAAAACATTAGCAATTATAGTCCCACCATCATAACATTTTTTTCCAACTATGCGCCTTGACTCCAGACACGACAGAGGGTGACACAGACCAATAGGTGACAATGATTGTATCCTTGAATGCTTCAAGCACAAAATGGAAGAACTATTTTGGAGGAGGCATATCATACATGTTGGAACAAAAACATTAAGTGGATGGGTAATATCTTTATCATCGTCATTGATTCCGGTCTTCGAATCGTTCCAAGAAGCTTAATAACTACGAAAGCCGAAACTTTTACTGGGAGGCACCACAATGTTAAGAACACTTTCAATTCCTGCAAATTGGAATCGAGGCGCATGGGTAGAAAGAATGGTGTTTTGATGGTGGGAGCATATTTGCCACTGTTTTCTAGGTGTCACTACCTCTGCCATAAGCAACTTTAGGAAGTTGAGATAGTTAAAGAAATTATCGAATGTCAACAATAACATTTAAGTTTTGGTTGTGAGAGACGGGAAACAACATATATTCATCTTTGACATTGTTGTGAAAAACATTGTATGTTTCCCTTAAAGAATTGAAGCTCGAAGGCTCCTGTTTAAGTTGGATTTAGTGCAATTACAGGTACGCATATTTATTTCTTTATTCTATTATAATTTAGTGTATTAACGTGGGATTCAATTTATGTTTTCCGCATTATTTTCTACCAATCAAAGTTGAAAAAGGTTCAAACTTGAACAAAAATAAAATAAAATAACATAATGACAAAGAGAGTAGCTGTAGTACTCTTGGAAATTGGGCTAATAAGCAACTCCTTCAGCAACACTAATGCCATGTATCTGGTCAATTATTAGACTTGTTACGAAAACAAAGACCAAATGAAATTTGAGTTAGTTATGTCAACTGGTGCCACTCACATGACTGAGTGACTTGGGTTTCCAAACCAAGGGGGTGAGACTAGAAAACAGTGGCAAGAAATAGTGCACCTTCAGACCATCTTCGAGCCATCGAGATGTAAAAGAGCAATAAAGAAGATTGAATAAAAAAAAGTAGAAGAAGATTGAATAGCACGAACTTGGGAAACGTCAGCCACTTACAGCTTACAATATGCTAATGAAGCAATAACTGAAGCTGGAAACTGGTTCATTGGTGGTGATTTGGAGGTTATAGAACCAATGAACCAAAAAACAGATGGTCTTGAATGGCTTCAGCTATCCCTTATGTAACTTCTTGACCAATGCAATGTCTGCATTCCAGATCAGGAATCACCATGCTTTGGTTATGGCTGACACCCACCTTGGAGTTTTTCGAGATGCGGTATTAGAGTCCTGTGTCTTTGTTTCACCCATAGGGTGGCTACACAAAGGTGGATGACGTACCAGTTAGCTAATAAAGCAGCACAGGAAGGTTTTACACTTATTTTATTTTGACCCATTTATGCTATTTAACATCAAGCTGCTGTGAAATGATCATGCTAACAAAGGAGGAAGACACAAAAAAATATTTTGGCTTACGAAAGCTGTGTTATCTCAGGTCCTTGAAAATGTTGTTCTTGATCAGGAGACAGCAATGTTTGCAATCTTCTCCTTCCCCATGCGTTAAGCAGGCACAAGAGAGGTGCAGTGACATGCAAAGTCCCAAGTAAATGCTGGGCCAACTTCTATATCATGGGCTAGAGAATGCAGGTACTTAATCAATCATTCTTCTTTTTTCTATTAGTCTGGAACAACAGAATCGTAACTTTTATTAAATTAATTGTTTCATGAAGCTTTGAATTCAGTAGTGGGAGATGAAAGATGCAGATAATTCTTGCTCAGTTTTAAAATTTGAGCCTTTAAAATTGGGTCTGTTTCAAAAGATTCATTGCAAACTCTACCTTCAAAAGTATAATCAAGTCTGTGATGTGTCAATGTTGTAGACGCCCCAGTGAAAATATGCAATACACCAGTTTGTTTTAATAGGCGTTATATTCAACAACCTTTTGATACATTACGAAGGTGAAACATAACTCACTAAGAAATAATACTTTCAACAAATCTATATATTCAAGAAAAGTAAAATAAAAGAAAAAAAGAAAAGAAAAAAAAAATACGCACACTGTGAGTTTGAAGATGGGTCAGTTATGTTTTTCCATGTTTAGTGCCACTTGTAGGTTTAGGGAAAAAAAAGTTTGTCTAACTCAGGTCTAAAACTAAAATACACAACATAAAGTTTAAAAAAAAAAAAAAGGGTACACAGAGCAGATTAAGAAGATACTATGTTGAAACCATTATTCTAAAATAGATGATAAACAAGACAGCTTTGATAGATTGTAATAGAACAACATTACACAGTGATATAAAAAAAAGTTACACATAAATTTTAAAGTTCCATAAGAGCAATTGGCCGTACAAGTCCATAAGTTTACCTATTGCACAAAACGGTTCAATTTTCATCTTAAACATCTAAATGGCCTTCTTCCCAACTTTGTTTCCACTTACACCCCGGACTTTAACCCAGTGTACCACCCAATCCATTTACCCATTTTTGTAAACCATATCACATTTAACCAATTTTCATCCAAACTAATTGAAATATATAGCCCTAATCGTTCTCTTTTTCTCCCTTCACTTTCTCTTCGATAAGATTATTGCATCCCTGTCGAAGATATTATAACCATTGCTGCTAAACACCGTTGCCGTTTTCATTGTCATCTCTATTGCTGTCGACTATTTGTTATCCTCCCTTCCCTAGCGAGTAATTCAGTTCAAGATCTCCTTTCTGTCACCAAAGTCCAAGCTCTCTCTCTCTCTCTCTCTCTCTTATCGTCATCATTGAAGATGATTGATTGTCGCCGCCATCGAAAAACATCATCACCATTCAAGGACACTTAACTTTTCATATCTTTCTTAAGAAGAAAATTGTCTCTGATTCTCTCTTTGAAGTAAATAAAGTGTCTGGGATCAGCAGTCTGTCCCATTGCTTCTCCCCAAATTGATCTTGCCTGCGGCATAACTACTGGAGCGTATGGCAGTATATTGCCCATGTCTTGTATGTACACATCAATGACCTTGTCTGTGTTAACTGGAGAAAACAGGGAGAAAGGAGAAGGCTTAGTTAGGTTTTAAGTTGTTAAGTTGGCCGTTTTATGCAATTGACCAAATGGATGGAAATTTTTGAAAATTAAAAAAAGAAAGAAAGAAAGAGAAATATAATCCTTACTGAACAAGCATGATCATCGCCCAAGTAGCTTTCGCTGTAAAAAAATGAGAAGTGGTTTATGAGACACAGGTATATACTTGATGAACCAACCAATCGGCCACGATACAGCCGCAATTACTATACATGCAACCCATTGCACCAAACTCAAGTTCTTTGTGTCTGCAAACTTCTTTAGAAATTCTACCATCACTACTTGAAGAACCAGAGTGATCCCCACAATCCCAAGAAATAACCTGTTCTTGTGTATTCCTTTGAACACATTTCTCTTCTCTAGCTTCCTTGCATTAAACTCATTAAATATTTGACAAAGAACAAAAATATTGAAGATTAGAGTGTCCTTAACCTTATCATTGACGTTGAAGATACACTCACCCTTGAATTGTAGGATCAAGAGAACTGTTATCTGATACAGTCAAATGTAGTAATAAAGTGATGTTTTTAATTGGGAGGTAGGTGGGCCGTCCATCAATTCTCTGATTTATTGGCCCGGTGGGAGACCAAATGGGTAATGAGTAATGACCAATGATCAGTAATGACTTCAGTTGATATACTAAAATGTCAAGTAGGGATCGACTACTGAATTAGTCCATACTCGTCAATGGTTAAACTTCTTAAAATTAATTAACTAAAGATGCAGACTTTCAGATCTATACTGATGATCAACCGTGAAAACTAAGTGCCACCAACTATCCCATATCTCTCTCTCTCTCTCTCTCTGCAAAGCAAGTGCCCTCACCACTAAAAGCTAACTTTTGATAAAGAAAGATTGAAAATGCTAGTCGTACGAATATTCGGTGTTTGGTAAGAACATCTAATAATATTATTATTATTTGTTGAGATTTACAATGGGCCTTCAAAATTGGTAATCTGAGATTTTTTTTATTTTTTTTATTTTTAATGTATGGATTTAATTTAATTAACATCTACAAGAACTTTGAATATTCACATTTAATTTAATTTTACTGCATACTAAGGAGGGCCTAAATGTTTTATTCTGACGTCCTAAGTCTTCTTTTCAACTGTTACATCACTAGGGGAACGCTTATGGGAACAATTTTTAGTAAGCCTAATACTAAAGAAAGACTACGATCGACCCTTTAAATGGCACCTTAGTAACCGAAACCTTGGTATAGGAGTGACGCTCCCGCTCCGTAACCTCGCGCTCCCGCTCCGAACTACGCTCCGACACTCCCGCTCCGAATGTATTTTAGAACTAAGAATATTTTTTAATCGGCCGGTCCGACGCTCCCGCTCCCACTTTCGTTCCCGCTCCGACGCTCCCACTCCCACTTTCGTTCCCGCTCCGAATCGCGCTCTGGTTACTTAGAATGGCACGACCAACTAACAGTTGGATGCAGTAGTTAACACCAATCACAAGACATACATTTCTACGTTTTTTTGGGCTTTACTACATGGATACCAGATTTTGACACCAAAGATTACATCTGCTTACTTTATTGATTAGAAACCAATCATAACAGTTGCTTAAAAAATATTAATTCTATTTTAGCCCCTCACACCACTTTTAAAAAGCATATGTAATATTCTGGTGTCAAATTCTAGTGTTATTCTAGCAAAACTAGTTTTTGTATGGCTAATTTAAAATCCACTTTGCTCTTTTTTAAGATGATCTATATGGTGAGGAGACAAACCTCATAGTACATAGTTTTCATGCACAATCTTGACACGAAAAAGATACATGAGTGATATGACTTCACTTTTATATCCTAGGCCCAGAACCCTTGGCCCAACCTGAGGATCATTAAGCCCAGTTATATCAAGATCTTATTTATGGTATACATATTTACAGTAGCATTTTTTTACACCTTAACGTGATAACAATTAACTACTCACTAGTTTTATAGATCATAAAAAGAAAGAAAAAAAAAATTAGATAGCATTTTTATTTTAGTAGAGGTCATAATTAAGTTGGACTGTAAAACCCTGTCGTGGATTGTATCCATGTTGGACAATAACTGGTTTGAAGTTTGAACTGGACCTCGGATAAAACCTATGGGTAGTAAAGTGATTTTAGCTCCACAATTTCAACTACAACCTAGAGAGATCAGATTACGATGGGCTATTTGTGATTCACCGTATGTAATTCTCATTCTCATAAGCAAAGACAAAGACTTGATGATGTGAGTGAGTCCCTTCATGTAGAACGCTATTTCGGCAAAGAAGGGGTCAATTATTATATATAAGATTAAAAAGAAACTATGCAATTTTTATGGATTTTGAAGAGCGCATCCGCCTCACAATTCAGGATTATTAGCACAATTCACGAAGGTTAAAAAAAAAAAAGAAGGCTTTTTTAGACTTACATTTCTACATTTTTGTATAGTTAATTTGAAATAGAACTTAACCTTTCTAAGATTTTGACATACAATTCATTTTAATTAGGTCATAATTTTTTTAAAATATAGCATTTTACTCTTTTTTAAGATGATCTACATAATGAAGAGACTATCATCTCCGTACAAATCCCACTAAAGATCATATAATGAAAATTGTAAAAAACTATTCTACACGATTTCTGACAAGAAGATATATGACTTCACTCTTTTATTTTTATAAACACTAGGCCCAGAACCATTGGCCCAACTTGAGGATCATTAAGCCCACTTATGACAACATTTTACTTATTGTGCACATATAAATAAATGTTTTTTTACACTTTTATGTGCTAACAATTAATTATAGACCGTATCTTTAGAAGAAAGAAAAAAAAATTAGATAGCATTTCACAACATAGTTAGAGTTTGAAGTTAGAACTAGAGCTCGGATAAAACCCAAGGGTGGTAAAAAGATTTTAGCTCCACAATCTCGACTATAATATAGAGAGATCAGATTCTGATGGGCTATTTGTGATTACCGATCCAAATTAGACCAGTTTTTTAATTAATTTTTTCATTCTCACCAATCTAAACTTTAATTCGATCGGTTGTCGGCTAAAC
>MVGT01003118.1:997645-1022321 GCA_002174775.1 Macleaya cordata | reverse complement strand
TTTCTCAGTTTAGATTGGATTGGATTAGATTAGATTGTCAATTTAGCCGAGGAGAAGAAACTTAGTTCATGTTAGCCGGTCGTCGTTGCTCAGTCGGTCGTTTGGTAGAGAAGAATAAGATGAGTTACTACTAGTTACTACTAGAATAACATCAAATTTTGACACCAAAATATTACATCTGTTTTTTAAAAGTGGTGTGAGGGGCTGAAATGTAATTAATGTTTTTCAGCAACTGTTATGATTGGTTTCCAATCAATAAAATACGCAGATGTAATTTTTGGTGTCAAAATCTGATGTCCCTCTAGTAATGCCCGTTAGAGACCCTGTGTTTCCTGTTATCAATGAAAACAGAAAGGGAGTATAGCCTTTGTAAGTTTTTGTCTTTTAAATAGATAAGTTATTATATAATAATAGTATAATATAAATTATAAAATAATAAGAAAAAAAAATCATATTATGGTAATAGATCGGTAGGTCGAGGTTTAAGTTTTTGAAAGTCCCGTCCAAATACCGAACCGATCCGATCGATTATTAGATATCAAAGAACTGGGCCAATCCAAGCCTTCAATTGGACCAGTTAAAATCCACTCCGTCGTTGGATTGGATTGGATTGGATTGGGTAGTTCGGATAATAGTTGCTCACCCCTATAGAAAAATGAGAACCCCCTAATAAAATCACCGATCTTCTTAACTATTTCTTTAAAGAACCCGTTAACGATAACTGGGCGAATTAGGGAGCCTAATAATAGCAATAATCTTAAGTTGAAGAAAATGTTGGTGCTACAGATAGGCTCAACATATATTCATCTTTGAAATCGCTGTGGGAGACATTGTATGTTCCCTTAAAGAATTGAGGATCAAAGGCTCATGTTTAAGTTGGATTTGGTGCAATTACAGGGTATGTAAATTTATTTCTTTATTAGATTATTATTATTTTGTGTATTAACGTGGGATTCAAACTTGAATAAAAAATAATAATGACAAAGAGAGTCTAGCTCTAGTACTCTTGGAAATTGGCTAAAAGGCAACTCCTTGAGCAACACTAATGCCACGTATCCAGTTAATTATTGGATTAATTACGAAACCAAAGAACAAACGAAATTTTAGTTAGTTATTATGTCTACCTGGTACCACCCACATGACTGAGTGACTTTAGTTAATATTAATTTGATTCATAATAATGTGAAACGGTAGAACATATTCCTAAAAAATGATCGGAAAAAAGAAAAAAACAAACAAAGAAAAACAAAGAAAAAAACACCAAGAAAATTAAAAAACCATAATCAAAATAATGTGACTAACTGGTCCATTAGATTTTAGACTACATGCCCATGCATCCTGGGTGTTGTAGCAAGTAGATCCTTTGATGTTTGCAGTCCAATAATGTTGTGGAGTAGATAAGTAAAGAATCAAATGTAAACCAACATTTCCCTAATTATTCATGCATGATCAATAACTTGAGTAAAATAGTTGGCGGTATTTACTTTATATATAGCACCGTTGTAACAGTTCAAGTTGATGCTGTACTAACAACCTGAAATCTGAGTTAGTACTTCACATTAATTTTCTACCTGAATGATTATACTCCTTGTTTTCATGTGTTATTGCATCCCATATTTATTATGAGAAAAAAAATAATTTGCTATTTATTCTTGAAACTGGTTTCATAATGGCAGAAAGCATGACTGTTGATGCCTCTTGTTTTGACTGGTTGTCTCTTACCATGATGGAATGTGCATCTTAATAATTCAAAGCTTCTTGTACAAAGACTTCGTGGAATATTGGCCAGTGGTAGTTTACAACCAGAAAAGCTTATCCGGAATCTGAGTATCTCTTACTACCTGGGACAAATAAATCGTGAACCCAGAACAAGTGCGACTAGGTTCCTAAAGAATGACTGCTACCGTTTTTAGTTAGTTGAAATTTTAAGGAAAAAAAACTGGTCCGTGCTTCTGAGGTTCCAAGGCTTTTATTATCAGAGGATGTAGGCAATTGAATATGATTGTAGAGATTCTGTATATAGATTAGATATGATTTGTAATATTCTGGGAAATCTTGTAAGTCAATCCCTTAAGGGTAGGGTAGGTTGTAATCTTCTCATCATTATATAAATCATCTTCAACCCTGTTTAGGTTAGTGAGGCAAATATCTTGTCAGAGGAATCTCCAAATTCCACAATTTGGTAAAGATTTCTGACGACAAAGGGTTACCATCTGTTTTGTTTTGATTTTTTGGACTTGTTGGCATTGGTTGATAAACTGTGTTTTTGTCCCGTTAATCTAATCAAGTTTTGAGGAGCTCTCAGCTCCTCAGATTGGCTGCAGTGGTGGTCACAAATTTAACTATACCTAGTTGAATAGAATATTATCCTCAATATGTGAGGGTATGTAATGCCCATGGACGAAGGATCTAATCACTAGCCTTTCGTCAATCCATGCGAGAGGGAAGGTTAAAGGTGGGATTTGGGACTTGCGAAGAAAGGTGAAGGGTATAATTGGTAAAGATGATTGACATTATTATATTAGGACCTCTTGGTCCAAAGTCTTGAAAAACAATATTTTTATCTTTTTAAAAAATTGATTAGCCTTATTAAATAATTCTTTTAAAAAAACTTTAGCCCTGTAAACTCATCATCCATTGGTTGGAAACCACCGACGTCTATTTACCATTGATTTCCAACTAATGGATGATGGGATGATATCCTAGTTACCAAAAATTAGGCGATGAATCTTCTCTACACGAGTCCAATACAAAAAGAAAAAAAAAATCTGGTAAAAACTTGCAAGAACAAGTACGATTGAAACCTCAAACTTTGAGTAAAGAGATGTTGTACAAAACATGCATTAAACTCCACTTCAATTTGATGAAGTTGACTGGCAGTCAAAAAAAGAAGAAGTGTTATTATTGACACTTAAGTTTTTTATTAGTTGTGGTCTACACTTACAGGTATTTACAAATCTATCACTTTTATCCCATATTTTTATTAAAAATATCCCACATCCAAACATTTAAGCGTTTTTATTTTATTTTATTTTGAGAGACTTCATGAAGGGTGATGGCTAAGTCGAAGCGACTCAATCCACCCCCTCCACCACAGTCTGACAAAGAAGAAGGTTAGCCTTTGTTTTTCTTACTTACAGTGCCGGCCCTGAGAATTAAGAGGCCCGAAGCGGACTCAAAAGAACGTGGACCCAAAGGAGGAGGGATATTGCAACATACCTTATTGTGACACTATTGCAACATACTTTTTATGGGACCCACATAAAGATGGTTCGAGTGCATGAAGATGATTCGAGGGCTAATTTGTTTTGTGGAGACATTCTCTTCATCATATAGATCATCATATTCGAAAATCAGCCCATTTTACAAGTTCTAACCCCATCAAAAGTTTATCAAAAATTAAAAGAAGATCAACGGTCTAAAAAAATGTCTAAAATTTGCTAATTTTTCATAGGCTAATTTGAAGGTATTAGAACTTTTAGAAGGGGCTGATTTTTTTAATATGATGATCTACATGATAAGGAGAACATCTCCACAAAAAAATTAACCCTCGAACCAAAAAAGTATGTTGCAATAGTGTTGCAATAAGGTATGTTGCAATATCCCTCGATAACATAGCCAATCTA
Organism: Macleaya cordata; assembly: GCA_002174775.1. Lineage (NCBI taxonomy): Eukaryota > Viridiplantae > Streptophyta > Magnoliopsida > Ranunculales > Papaveraceae > Macleaya > Macleaya cordata. Next base: position 1,018,695 of record MVGT01003118.1, on the reverse strand, counting down.
TTCAACCCTTTTCAAATCAATTAAGGTTAATATGTATAAACCCTCTTTAAATCTTTGTCAAAAATCAATCTAGGTTTATTGTTTCAAAACCCCCTTTAATCGTAGTTAGACTCATCAAATAATTACTTAATTAATGTTTTTGCAACAAATATCAAATAGATAATTAGGGGTGAAACAATTAACATCGTATATCTAATTATCTAAAGAATAACTTAACACTCCAACTTCTTCAAAAAATAAACCCAATTAAAAAGAAATAAAATATATTATTTTTAAATTTTTTATCAGTAAGATAAAAATGACTAAATTAGAATTTAGAGATCACTAAAATGGAAAAAAAAAACTTACAAAATATAACTATTTAAGTTGTTCACATACTTCAATGGTGAAGCTAGACACTTAGATCTATTGATTTAGTGAAATTTAAAATAAAAATGAATAATAAGAAGAATTAGTGACGAAGAAAGAAGAAGATAATGAAGAAATTAGAAAAAAAGTTGTTATCTTTTAATTTTTTAATGGCCTCAACTAAGTAACTACTTAATTAAAAGATCCTTCTAATTTTTTTCTTTTCAAATCACCCCCAACTACTAATGTACTAGTGGGCCTAAGTGGCCCCCTAATTCTTGGGGCCCAAAGCAAAGCTTGTGCTGCTTTGCCTCAGGGCCGGGCTTGCTTACTTAATCTTCTTTTTTACTGGATAATAGTCTTTGCAACTCGTTAATTTCCATTTCAATAGTAGAGATTTTGAATCTATTAAACTGTATCTTAGCAATGATTGATTGGACTTGAACACCTAGAATTAAAGATAACTCTTCTACACTAATGCTCGCCTGTGGATGAGGGAGTCTTGATGGGAGGGCTCGACCTCAGGAGGATGAGACATGACACTAACGCCCGCCCGTGGATGAGGGAGTCCTAGGTGTAGGACTCGGCCTGGGGCAGGTGAGTCTTTGCATTAGGACTCGTCTCTGCATGGTCGAGTCATGTTCGTGTGCCATAAATATTTCAATCTCGCTTTTTTTAAAAAAATAACAATAAAAATTTAAAAAAGATTGTGACAATACCTTCAAATGATGTGATCGAGAATCATTTACGAAATTTGAGGAACCAATGCCGTCTCATCAATTGAGTTTTTTTTTTTTTAAGATCCCACTCATTAATGGAGTTTTACTAGAAATAGAATCATCCTCTATGAAAATTTGTTTGAAATAGACTCTACTGCATAAGGGATTTAATGTTCGGAAGCTTGATGCCGAATCAACAACGAAAAATTCGTTGATGATGGAGCGAATAAATTCGTTGAAGGTGGAGTCGATTTTTCAATTTTTTGCTCTTTAACCTAATCTTTTAAGTCCTAATAAATACTTTTTAATTATTAATAGGTTAAAAAATATATTTAAAAAATAAAAAGAAAAGCCACCTCCAATAAAAATATTTTTATATTAAATTAAACAAACTTAGACCACAACCTATAAAAAATTTAAGTGTAAATAACAACACTCAAAAAAAACTCCAGTATCCATATTCCATATGTAGCTAAATTGCTCAAGTCTGTATAACAGATTTAACTAACTCCAGCTGTATAGCTAATTGATACAGTTAGTTACTTCTCAAGTCTGTAAACAGTAACGCCTGTAACTAACTTAAATATCTCTGTAACCAACATTTATTTTTTAGGGAGAGATTTATTATTTAAGATTAATTACAAAAACAGGGCTTATTTAATTTTACTATTGAAGTTTTAAAAAAGAAAATACCCTGTCTTCATGTGCCACGAGTAATATTTGCTTTTTGACTTCATGAACTAATTCAAAAGAGGATAAAAATGTAATTATAACGTGAGAAAAGGTTAAGTGTGGTATACGTAATTACGAATTTACCATCGAGTCCAAGACTCTATAAAACTTGAAAGACGGACCATTCTCTCTTCACGAACTTGAAGAAGAGAGAAGAAACAAGAAAATGGCGCGGAATCCGATACCCTACCTTTCTGCAAAATCTCCTGAACTGCTGCTTGCAGTACTGATGTTAATGGCGGTAGCCACCAGCGCCGCGGTGGTGACACCACAAGGATGCTCCGACGATGTAATTGGCAAGATGTCAACTTGCCTAACTTACATCTCATCTTCTCCGCCGAACAACCAGTCCTCCCTGGCCTCTCCTTGCTGCGAACTCTTCAGTTCGTCCTTGGATACTGGTAGCGCCACCTGCTTATGTCACCTGATTCTTCAGCCATCTTTACTCGGATTCCCTCTGGATATCACACGGACTCTCTCTTCGGTTTGTCCTCGCGCGATGAATTTATCGGCGAGTATTATCTCATTCAAAGATTTCTGCCAAGGTTAGGGTTTTCCTTTCATGTCATTTAATTTGCTATTAGATCTTCAATTTAGTTATCTGAAATCAAAGAAAAGAAATCTTTACTCGAAATGTGCTGTTTACTGTGTTAGAAAAGCAGTAAAAATCTAGCGTGATAACAGTAGGTAGATCGAGGCGTGTGAACACTGCCCTTAAGAGAAGATTCGCCCCTCTCGGAAGTAATCCGGGTGCAAACAGGTTATGTTGACGATCTCTCTCCAGGGTACAACGATCTAGCTCGTCAAGTATGCACTACAATGAAGAGCTCCGGTGAACAGCTTTGAGTATCCCTCTGGTGTGAGGATGAGAGTACAAAAGGGAGAGAAAGAAGATGAGTAGGAGCTGTAGACGTTCTGTGTCTCTGTTTCGTCCCTCTCTCTCTAATATCTAACGGGAAAGGGAGACAGGCAGAGACAGGCAGAGACCACGCGTGGGTCAACGGAGAACACGAGGGAACACGCGTGGGTCAAACAGAGAACACGAGGGAACACACGTGGTCAACAGGGAACACGCGTGGGACAGCAAAAGACACGCGTGAGATATTAGTCCATCTGTACACATGACCTCATTTGAGTGAAGTAAACTGGGCTAAACGCAAAAGGAAAGGGAGCAAAACGAAGCCCAACCCCTGCACACACGCGAGGCCCAAACCGGTGGATTTGCACCCCCCCTGCGCGCGTATCGTGCGGGCGCATGCCCGGTTAATGGGTTTCCGGATCAGGCCCCCAAATTCCAACGTGGGCTGGATTTGCCTCGTGCGCGCGAGGCCCACCTCTATTACTTGCTTACCACTAATGGATTCAGCCATAACTTATTAACAAGGTTTGAAGAGGTATCTTGAGCAATGTGGGACTAAAAGTGTAGATAATAAAATTAGTGAAAGGTGATGAGGGTTTAAATGAGGGAGACACCATCACATGGGAGGCAATATAAAATTGTTTAGTGGGAAACATAAAGTATGGGCATTTTGAAATACCCAAAAATACAACATACTGTTCATTAATGGCAGTAGCCAATAACAGGGCCTCAATGGTGAGTCCACAAGAAGAATGCACAGACCCCTGTTTACCCTACATCACTTGTCGACAGAACAATTTCTCCTCCTCGGCCTTACCTTCTTGCGGGCTTGAATTCGATTCCGCCTTTGACACCGGTAGTGCCACCTGTTTCTGTCACCTCATCCGTCGTCCTTTTCCACTAGGATTCCCTCTCAAGATCACCCGCATATTTTCATTCTCCGCTGTTTTCCCGGGCAAGGCAACGATGAATTTACCGAGAAGAATCTCCTTGAAACGTTTCTGCGAAGGTACAGATTTTACGTTCTTGTGATTTTGATTGTTCAATTAATCTTGATTTTCAGTCTCTTTCTGTTTCTTGATTCTGTAATTAATCTTCACTTATTTTTTTTATTGATTCTTCAAAAGAAAAAAATTCAAAAAATTCTGTTTTTTCTTTTCGATTTCATAAAATAGGAATCTGATCGGAGTGATTCATCAGATGTAATCGGAGAGTTTTCACTCGGATCAGATCTCAGGTCTCTGTTTTTGGCGCCAAAAAAAGAAACCGAAAGATAAATAATCTATAACAAAAAACGTTTAATAAAAATGAACAATTAATTTACTGTACGTTATTAACCCTATGGATATACTTTTGAACAGAGTTGCCACTCGTGCCCCCTCTCAAGAGTAAAAAAGCAGGATCAGGATCAGGGTTAGAATCAGGTACGTGGAAAACTTTTTATTATTATTTTTCTTTTATACAAAAAAAAAAAGAGGATTATTGTTTATTTTGTATTAAAGTTATTTGATTTTAAGTAATATTATATATTTAATATTATTTAAATATTTTTGCAAAAAATTCTTTATAAAAATATTAACTGATCTAATCTAGTAAGGGTATTTGGTCAATTTTTTTTTTTTTTTTACAAAACAGAACTTCCTTAGTATGCCACGTGACCGTTTTCTGTTGTAAAATTGAACTTCAAAAATCTTTTAGATGGGAGTTCATCTAGGTCTCTTTTTTTGGATACTATCATTGTAATTTACAAAGCAAGGAGTCCATCTAGGTCTCTTTTCTGGACACTGTATCATTGTAATTTACAAAGCAAACCTAGATTTTTTTTCTTCTCCATTCACATAATACCCTCAGTCCTCACCTTCTACGCTGACACTAATTAATATATAATTGTAGAGGGTATTTGTGTCCTACTGTCCTTAATTTAGCAGTGGAGGGTATAATGGAAGCATAACATCATGTACGAGAAGTAAGAGGAATTTAGCAAAAAAAAAAAGAAAACAGAAAGAATCAAATGGAAGTAAAATATTAAAGGATTAAGAGGAACTGCTAATACTAATTTATATATCTTCATGTAAAATTAGTGTAATTTGATTTTAAGTAATACTATTTATTGAATATTACTAGTTTAATAATGTGACAGACGGCAGTATGGATAAGAGGACTATTGTGCTGCCCTCGAGATCCACTATTTCTATGACTACTCTTGAGCTCAAGGAAGCATCTGATGGAGAGGAGTATCGTATTTGTTTCACTGGTGTTCGAGATCAGATATTGCAGTGCAGCAATAATTCAGGTAAAGTAGTATTCTTACATGCTCGATCCTATATATATATATATATGTTAGTTAGAAAAAAAGAAATTCAGTTATGTATTTTATTCCTGAGAAAAAGAACTAATATATGAAGAAATTAAATCATCAGTTCCGTATACTTAATTACCATAGTCTTGAAGTGAAGTTAGTACTATTATTTTGAAGTCAGAAAATTAAGCTGCTGCCCACGTACACATTGCATATATATGATTTTTAGCTTTTCTGAAAAATTGACTGAAAAATCCCTTTCAGTTTTTTTTAACACGTGATTTGAATCATACGTACCCATTCAAAAAATAAAATAAAATAATGAATCATCATATATTCACATAACATGATCAAGTAGGCATATTTCCATTACATACTTTTGAGAGCTTTCTACAGTTTATATTATTTTTTTGATGAGCTTCTATATAGTTTATATATAGGGGTGTGATCAATTGGATATATATAAGTAGTGCTGACTATTTTTATGGTTGTTGGTCTACGATTTTAATGATGGATTTATTTGATTGAGTTGCATGTATCTCTTCACGACAATATATGATGAACATATATGTCTGATGACCACGTACTATTAGCGATTTTTCATAAAATTAAGATTTTTAATTATCTGACTGTCTTATTTGGGGGAAAAAAAAGTACTCCTACGAGTACATTTTGTCTTAATTTTATATGTTCCACTAAAGAAAATATTCATGGGTAAGTGGGACGCATAAGATATATACATGTATCGCATAGACTCTGCGAGATCATACCTGCCATATAAAACCCTGGAAAGGTTCTCTGAATCCATTAGTTCTTCGATGACATATTGTATTATATATTCTACTATTATGGGCGTAGTAGTAGTATAGTATAGTAGAGGCACAACTAGTAGACAACCTATCTATAGGGTTTTGATTCCCTCTTCTTTTTTCAGATCGATTTAAAAAAAAACGGTATGCTTTGATTCTCATAATGTATCGTATATGTGTATCTACAGTATCTGTTTGGTAATATATATGAAAAATTATAGAATTCCCGGCCGTTTGATTGCCATGAAAAAAATACGAGTGCATGAATATTAAAATAATTAACTATTGTACGTGAACACGTATGTAAGTGTAAATTTGTAGTGCCGAAGAGATTGATTTCAGTTTGTTGAAACATTGCAGGACGTTCTTGGCTTGGACTGGCGGATTCAGATGGCAAATATTTTTGGTCCAACAAACTGTGAGTTGGATGTTTGACAATTCTCAATTATCATATTTGCATGCTGTTACATATAAACTTTCAATGATTTTAATCCATGAATCCATCCATGTATAGGGTAAATTGTTAATTTCCTCTTTTATGTCATGGTTATTATAATCTTCTGATGTGATGATTCTCATGAGAAATATTTATGTGGTATTATAAGAATTGGTCTTGAGCTGCAATCCATATATGCTAGAGTAGTAATCCACGTAATGATACTCATCATAGGGAAATGATCAATTTGGTTAGAAAATATTCATATTAAAAACTCATTTGACTCTGTTCAAATGAATCAAAGTCGATCAAACTTAAATTTTGATAAATTTGGGTCAAACTTGGAGTTCAAGTCTAAAAGTTAACTGAGTCAAACTTAGTCAACTATGGTCAGCTAATTCTGTTTTGACTTAGTCAATACTAATTGACCCAAGTCAATGGTCAAATTTAGGATTTGTTTGTTAGTTTAAAAAATATTAGGTCAGAAATCTACCCAAATTTATTTATCCAACAACTAGTTTCTTCTTTTATGAATTTGGATTTTCATCTCCTATATTTACTCATTTTTCCCTTTCACTTGTCTTTGAAACAGTAGGCGTGATACAGTAACTTTAGAAATGTCTCTCCAAGACATTGAAAACTTAATAAAATCCACATCTGGAGATTGTATCCAAGTTGTAACGACCAAAGATTATATCGCCACATATGATTCGAAGTCAAGCCAACTTATATGGAACTCGACTCTTCATGAGTTCGCGATTGTTTTTTCTTCTGGAGGACGTAAAAGTCCACAACTCCTTAATCCTTCAGAAGAAACTTGGAGTAGTCAGCTGATAGGTATTATTGCACTGGCGGCAATTATTGGCATCATCGGCGTAGGGTTTTTGTTTCTTCCACCAACACCACAAAATATTGGATCTGCGGAAGTACGTATCATTGAATCTCAAAACATTGGAGATGCGGAAGTACATATCATTGAATCTCAAAATATTGGATCTGCGGAAGTACATATCATTGAATCTCAAAACATTGGAGATGCGGAAGTACTTTTGAAGAATAAAGCCGAAGAGGAGGGTGAAAACACCACCACATGTAGCTTATTTTATTTGATTAAAATATGCTCTAAAAGCTCGGTGGGGGTTGTTGAGAACCCAGAGAACTCCCTAAGCGAAGAGAAGTTAGCCTTATTGACGAAGATGTTGAAGAATTTCAGCTTATTATCTACAGATGGTAGCACTCCTACACAACAACTATTAAACCTATTGAGGTTAGTTATGAATTTTATTGACTGTGTTATTCGTCTTTTATTGGCTAGAACTGAGTTTAATAGTAAATGTTTTTGATTGATGTTACTATAATACAGGGATGTAGCGCGGGACCTCCATCATGTTCACGAAAACAATCGTATACATGGGGACATAAATCCCTACACCATATTATTACGGAAGCTGGACCCGAGCCATGGAGGGCTAACCTGACACACGGGGGTAGAAGTAAGTGTTTATATTATTAAAGAGTTGTTTTCATATCTTTTTATTGAAATAATTAATGAGTTGCTTAATTAGGTCTACACTATTAATAGCTCTAGTTACATATTTACATTTGCATGCTTGTTATGTACTTCTGATTTTAATCCATGAATTTCCAAGTGTACAGTAAATTATGTCCTCTTTTATGTCATAGCTCTCATAATGTTGTGATGCATGCGATTCTCATGAGAAATATTTCATGCGATATAAGAATTGATCTTGAGCTACAATCTATTCTAAAGTATCCACAGAGAGATATTCATATTTCATCATAAGGAAATGATAATTATGAGTGGATTTATATGCATGGATCGATATAATGAACAGAAACAAATTTATAAGAGAAGACTTGGTTGAGGGAGGGGGTCTTTTTTTTTTTTTTTTAATATATGTTTAGGATCACACGAGATTGTTTAACTTGTTTTTCACTATGTTGTGATGATAGGTCATGGTACTAAGGGTTGGCGAGCCCCTGAGAAAATTAACAATCCCGAAGATCAATCATCAGCAATAGATTTATTCAGTTTCGGCATAGTAGTCTTTTACTGTATCACTGGAGGTTATCATCCATATGGTCATATTCGTAATAACCTTTGTTGGCTTGAGGAAAATATTAAGAAGGGCGACAAACCAAACCTCATGTTGCTAGATCATATGCTAGTAGCTAGAGATTTGGTGTCCCAGTTGTTACTCAATGACCCAAATTCGAGGTAGTGGATGTGTTTACACTATTCTTTTTTTAGTTTTTTATACTTTTGTGTTGGATATGCTGACACTACTCTTTATTTTATTTTTTTTTGTGTTGCAGGCCAAAAGCAATGGATGTGCAGCTCCATCCACTGTTTTGGGATTCCAATACACGCTTGGGTTTCCTCAAGGAGGCCAGTGATCTGATAGTTTATGAGGGAAGTACATATCCTCCTACTCTAATTACAGCACTACTACAGGTCGGTACGTGGCCATCCCAAAAAGGAAAATTGAAATGGGATAAGAAAATAGACAAAAGTGTGCTGTTGGAGGCCAATAAACATTCTACATATAACTATACTAGTACTGTGTGTTTGCTGCGCTTCATGAGGAATGCGATTAGTCATTATAGAGGACTTCCTCAATCTTTTAAGGTTTGCATGCTCTAGCTTCTCACATATCAATTATATTTATATCTACAGACAAATCTTTGGGATTTGTTAATTTTCCCTATTCATGAGTTTAACTTTGCTCATCCTGTTATCACAGAATGCGAATTCATATCCGGAAGGACTGGATAAATATTTTGCCACACAATTTCCCTGCTTCTTTCTGGATGTATACAAGGTCATGTATAACTACTGTAAGCAAGACAGCTGTTTGTCAAATTATTTCGAGGGCAAAGTTATCTAGTTAGTCAAGAGCATGGAAGTTGGTTGCCAGAAACCCTTTAATCATGTTTGTTGTTTGTTTTAAATCATTGTGGTTGGTTATGTTTACTCTTCTTCTGAATAAAAATGTATCATAAGGATGTCTCTTCAAGGCATTTGTATTATATCTTCCTACAGTCATTTGACATCCTCTTGCTATTTCTCAACTTGCACCTGAGCACGCCTCACTGGTTCCATTTATCGGCTTTTTTTTTTTTTTTTTTTTTTAAAAAAAAAAAAAAATGGGCTTTATACATGCCTAAACCATCTTAATCAACTTCCTGTATTTTATCTAGATATATAAAGTGAATCCAATCAAATAACACCTGAAACTAATACCGCTCCACAATCAACATTGAAAAAACATCCATACCATATCCACCAAAGTTATGCTCCCAAACTTTCACCATGATTGTACAAGAAACCATATTTAGAAGGAAAACAACTCCATCTTCATGCAGTTACCATATCAAAACATAAATCCAAAAGGATTTTTTTTTTGATAAAGAAAATATTTCAATCGATACAACCCAGCACATGTCAAAAAAACTTCGCTAATATATCCACTCATTTTGTCTACTCCTTTTGAGTCTTCGCCATCGACATCACACCACCATTACACCTTATCACAATTGTAGACCATGATCCATGTAAGCTAAAACTGTGGTCATGCTTTCATGAATCATATTTTGGAAATATGAGCACCCTCTAAAAAAATATATCTCAAAGCATAAACATCAACAAAAAAAATAATACCTTTTTTCCGCTGAAAATTTGGAGCCATTTGCCAAACAGCTCCCAACAAGCCTGTGTACATACTTCACCTGTTCCCATCACACCTTAGATCATATTTTTGAGTCCCATCAAAAATCACCCCTTTGTCTATAACTCAAATTGAACAACCATCTAATAATATTCTTCACCTTGAACTACAACCGCTCGAACACCTGCAATCGTCTTGATATAAATTTGCACACTGCAACTTTGATCCACGTACCAGGCCGAAACCCTCGGCTCTGATACCACTTGTTGGGAATCAATCCAAACCCCTACATATTGGACCTCTTTAATACTAAGCATACGCATAAGCAAACCATGGATCTTCAAAGTCATGTGCAAAGGAGAAATATTACAATGATAAAGAAAATAATAGAAAACAACATAATCCACAACCACGACGCACCAGTGAAACAACTTACGGAGGAGGTGGATCTTCCTCTGCCGGCCATCTTCGATCCTCAACTTTACATAAACGAACGACAATTCTTAAGGTCGGTCAACTACTTCAACGTGAAAGAGTTAGTCCACTTCAAATCCAAATAAAACCCGTAAAAATCGAACCCTTATCTCGTCCACACCACCATTTACCCTCACCGAATAGCACAAGAACGTTCTCATTGAAACGGTTTCTTCTTTCCCACCTTTAGAAACTGAAGGGGTAGGCGGAGTTGATTAGACGTAAATCAACCACCAACAATCACAGACCATCGATTTTTGCTCCAAACCTTAGCCGCTCAGATCAAATATAGGGTATTTTGGGAAAAATAAAGATTTGATGATAAGTAACTCACGTGATAAGAACGTGAGGGTAAAAATATCCTAAAATACACATATTAGATGATCGTGCACCAATTAATAGGGGGTTAACATTTTCATCTAAAATGCGACCCAAAACAACTGTTTCAAAAAAACGGGGACCAAATCCTAATTACTAAAAAAATGGGCCTTAAACCTACACGACCCAAAAAGATTTTATAACCCTTGATGAGATCATGGTCACAAAAATTAGCCCTTGGATTATCTTACATAGCGAACAAATATGTGTAAGTAAAGTGTACGAATAAAAAAGGTATTAGGTAGGTCTACTGATGACAGTGTATATGCTGATGTGATCTAGACGTTGAGGAGATCATCGTAAAAAAATCAGCCCTTGGATCAATTTCACATGACCACGTACCTTAGTAACTGAAACCTTGGTATAGAAGTGACGCTCCCGCTCTAGAATCTCGCGCTCCCGCTCCGAACTACGATTCGATACTCCCGCTCCAAAAGTATTTTAGAATTAAGAACATTTTTTAATCGGCCGCTCTGACGCTCTCGCTCTCACTTTCGTTCCTGATCCGACCCGCGCTCTGGTTACTTAGCCACGTACATTAGCAAGTGTAACACAAGTGTAAATAAATAAATAGGGTATTATGGGGGCCTACTGATAACAGTTTATATGTTGTGATCTAGACGTTGTGTAGATCATAGTAAAAAAAAATCAGCCATTGGATCAATTCGATATGACCACATTGGCAAGTGTGACCCAAGTGTAAACAAATAAATAATATGACAAAATATATTCAGTGTTTCTTAAAAAAAAAATACTACAGGACAAATACGCAACTTCATACACTGCTTTACCCAGCTGCACTATATATAAGAGTAAGATGACCTCCCCGCTTCTCTGAGATATCGCATATCACCATCCATGGCTCTTTTCAATACGTCCAACCTTTGGGATCTACCGAGTACCAAGTTAAGATGTTCTCACTCTACCTTAACAATCTGATTTTTTTGTACTTTATGTTTTTCCTCATTTGCTTAATATAAATCTTTTTGACTGCTTCAATGCAGTTGATCAGATGGCAGACACCATCAATTCAGTACAATTTTTGTCCTATGATTTTATTAGATGGGTACACACCATAAACTTTTGCTATTTAGAATATTTTCGAAATTGATAAAAGAACAAAGTTTTGATGAAACCTTATTGTGTGTACTAACCAGAATTTCAATTTTCAAATAAATGAAATGTACTGACTAGAATTTCAATTTAGTGTATTTTTTAAGACAATAAAACCCATGAACACTCAAGGGTTTGTTAAACTTCTCTGAACTTCTTTTCATAGAGAAGACTTAGGTGTATATTATGCATGTATAACTTACTACAATATATAAACTACATAAACAATATGTTCTTCTCTTACAGTGTCTGAACTATATTTCGCCATGTGAGAGATGTTTCATTTCTAGATACACTTAATTTTATATTTAAAAGTATATGATATATATATATATATATGTATAGTGACATCTAACACTTATGGAAAGTTTTTAGATACACTCAAAAGAGGCTTGAAAGAGTATCAAAAATATTTTAGAAAGATTAGCACAAGAAGAAGAAAAATTAGTCAGTACAATTGAGTTAGAACCTGGGTTCAAACCCAAAATAGTACTGATGTGTCCTTCGAACACATTACGTTACTACAGGATTCGAACCCAATTTAGCCTGATGTTTTAATTCTTTCAAAGATTTGCATCTTTTTCACTTTTAAACTTATGTTCAACATTTCCATAACATTCAATCTGAACTAATCACCTATGATATTGAATCTCTAAGTTACTTACAATCTTTAGAATAGTTATTAGTCTTCAAGATAACTTAATATGAGAATGACATTCTCTCTCTCCCCCCTATCTCTCTCTCTCTCTTCTCTCCTTTTCTGTCCCTAAGTTACCAGCAAGCACATGTCGACGGCCAGGTTTGCAGTTCTCTCTCTCTCCTTCTCTGATTCCATCAATTGTGGGTTGGAATCGGCTTCAGACCTGCAATTTCTGGTTTGGTTTGGAACGATTTCAAACCCTCAGTTTTCTTTTGGTATTCAAACTTAGCATGTTCTCTTGGTTCTCCCGAAATCTTTGTATCTCTCTCTTTCTCTTCGATCTTTAGGGTTTTTAAGTACCCATTCAATTTAGTACGTCTGTAAAAATTTATTCATTTTCACTTTTTTCAAGATTTTAGGTTTAGATATTTAGCTTCTATTGCCTTAGGGTTTTACCGTCATCTGCAGAACATTTTTTTGGTTCAGCAGTCATTAGGGTTTTAGATTGAAGAATCAACTACCGTTATGGCATTAGAATTTGGTGTTCGTCTGTTTCTATATTATGTGTTCGATTTGATGTATACTGTTAGCTAAATAATTAGTCTATATGTTTTTCAATGTTCAATAAAAGACTTTCTTTCTTCATTAACTTTACTGTGATGATGTAATTGTGTTCATGTTTGTGGTATTGAAATTAAAATTTTCAAGTTACAAGGGTCCTTTGAGTTTCAATGAAAATCTATTAGAGTACAACAAAGTTTAGGCGATTGGGCTTATGGCCAATTTTACTTTCTTATTGTGGAAATCATGTTTTGGTTGTTTCTTGTTAATTGATTTGGAAAATATATAGTTCATTTTTGTTTTTTGTTGCCCAATATATTATTTTTCTCTTGTGTGGTTGTAATATCAATATTTGAAAGTTTAATGATTTTTTCTGTCCATTATATCTAATGTGAATCTGCTGCTCACTATAGGTATGGGAATCCTTGGGAAGGATGCTCACTTTATTAAAAAGATTATACATTGGAGATCACGCTCATTCACTCCTCGTAAGTACACACATCTAATTTTAAAAATTATTTGTTTTAGTTAGACTAAAATGGTATTAAACATGTGATGGTACTGAATACTGAATTCGACTTCAAATTGGATTGCCCATTGATTTGGGTAATCTTTGATTATTTTTGTTGTTCTCAAAGAGTCAAAAGATAGAGGTGTCAAGTGTGCCGTGCCGGCACGGCACGCTTAAAAAATGGCACGGCACGGCACGACACAAGGCCTAACCGTGCCGTGCCGGCACGACGGCACGGCATATGGCACGATTAGGCACGATTATAGCCTAGACGTGCCAATGGTCGGCACATTTATAGCCGTTAGGCGTGCCAACGGGCGGCACGACACGTTAGGCACGTGTAGGCACGATTATCAGTTAGAACGGCTATTTTTGTTTTATTTTTTATTTTTTAGAATATCCCCATAGTGGTCAACATATTTATCAATGCATTTTAAGTATACTCAATGAATATAACATTGTCTCTAAATATTTTAGTATTAGTTTTGATAATTCTAGTGCTAATATGAGTGCAATTGAATTATTTCAACGTAATTTTCGTCCTCCTTACCAAGGACAATTATTTCACCTTAAATGTTGTTGTCAAATTATTAATTTGATTGTGCAAGAGGGAATTAAAGAAATTAATGATGACCCATACCTTAATTTTGTTGAGAAAATTAAGGATGCAATACTTTTTATTGTTTGTTCACCTTCTAGATTACAAAATTTTAAAGCATTATGTACTCTTAATGGTTTGACACCTAGAACATTTAAAACCGACATGCCTACACGTTAGAACTCAACCTATCTTATGTTAAAACAATGCAAAGGTTATGAAAATATAATTGTAGATTTTAATAATCAATATGGCAATACTATTGTAACTCATAATGATTTTACACGTGCTACTAGTTTAGCAACTTTTTTAGAGACTTTTTATAAATATACAAAAGCTTTATCCGGTGTTTATTATCATACTACTTGTATTGCACTTAATCATTTGTATAATATTTCGGTAGCTTTTATGGATTGTAGAACAGATCCAATTTATGATTCAGTTTTAAATAAAATGGAAGATAAGTATAGAAAATATTGTCTATTTCAAATAGACAGTGGAGTTGATATTTTGTCATGGTGGAAATCAAATGGCACTAAGAATTTTCCAGTGCTTTCTATCATGGCACGTGATTTACTAACACCTCCAGTGTCTACAGTAGCATCGGAGTCTGCTTTTAGTGCAGGTGGCAGGATTCTGAATGAGAGAAGGAGCCGATTGAAGGAAGATATTTTGGATGCAAGATGTTGAAGATAATTTGGCTGAAGATTTTGAAAATTTAGAAGCAAATTAAACATTAAATATAAATAAATAAGCATTGTAATTTTTTTATTATTTATTTACATATTGTAATTTTAAGTTACGATTAAAGGTTTGAGTAATGCAAATGATTGATAGTTGAGTGGGTGCCAACCTAGTTGGGGTGTACTCAAACTATAGTGATGCAATTCTCACATTTGTTTAGCAAAATAACAAAGATGTATTTATTCAATATTAATAAAAGTTAGCTTGTTAAGAGTTTTACATTTTATTTAATATTTGTTTAGCAAAATAACATTTGACACATGCAAATTTCATTTTGCATATACAAAATAACATTTGACACATGCAAAAGACATTTGGCATATGCAAATTTCATTTTGGATATGCAAAATAACATTTGACCCATGCAAATGTCATTTGGCATTAGCAAATTAACATTTGACACATGCAAATTTCATTTTGCATATGCAAAATAACATTTGACACACGCAAATGTCATTTGGCATTAGCAAAATAACATTTGACACATGCAAATGAAATTTGGCACAAAAAATGGCAATTGGCACGATTAGGCACGGTTAGGCACGGCTATGGCACGAGCTGGCACGCTAATGGCACAGTTATGGCACGATCAGGCACCCTAATGGCACGTTCAGGCACGCTAATGGCACAGTTAGGCACGGTTGCTGGCGGCACGGTTGCTGGCACAGTTATTGACACGATAATGGCACGATAAGACACGACTAATGGCACAACTAATGGCACGGTAAAGCACGTTGGGCACGACGTGCCGGCACGGCACGACACGGCTTGGAGCGTGCCGTGCCAATGTGCCGTGCCGTGCCGAGTGATTTGTGTTGATGGCACGGCACGGCACGACACGCTTATTAATCGTGCCAGCCATGCCTTGTGCCGTGCCGGCACGACACGCTACTTAGCCGTGCCGCGCTGGCACGGCACGACCCACTTAACACCTCTATCAAAAGACAATCTCTGTTCTATTTTGGATTGCTCTTTTTATTTTTCGTTTCTGGTAGGAAAGTTTCTAGTTGGGAATTGTAGTCTGTATGTAGTTTGCAACACCTGCCTTCACCCATAATATTGAAAAAAGTTAACAAGCCTATATACAAGAACTGAAAGCCTGTAAACACTCCAAAAGTTATATGTGCTGAAAACTAGCAGTGAAAGTTTTGTTGAGGACCTACCTTAATAATGTTGAATGTGCTCAAACTAAGCACAATACTCAATTCACAAAAACTTTTTTGCTAGACATTTATGCCATTACTATCAATCTTACCCTGGCTGCTTAAAATTAGAAAATTAGTAGTGAGATTTAAATGCAATGCTCTTGCTTTGCAGGTTTCAATGACTAGTTTTAAATCCCACGCATGCCATTTATGTAGACTGTCATGTGTCACTAATGGCATATCAGCCCATTGATGATAAATTAATCTTTTTATTTATGAGCCATACCTAAACAAGAAGCTAAAAGAGATATAAAAAACGAACTCTGTATTTTCCCACTAATGGCAATCAGACTGTTGCTTATTAATCTCTTCATAGACTTTAGCAAGCATAGGTTAAGAAGATGCATGCTCAGAAATTTTTAGTACTACCTTTAGTTTTCTATTATGTAGAATGTTCGTCTTTAATAGACATACGAGGCTACCTTGCTTTTGGTGTGAAACTTAATAGACTACTGGTTCAATCTCTTAACTTTTTGGCTGTTCATCTAGCTGTCCCCAAATGCGGTCATTTGCATCATGGTGCTGTTAATGTTATACCGGTAAAATAATCTTCTTATATCAATACTTAATCTTCATCTTACGACAAACTATGGACTGTTGTGATGCTGGTGTGCCTCAAAATAAAGCTTGTATGATTCACGATGACCTCTTCAACATTAATGCCAGTATTTTTAAAACTCTTTGCAACCTCAAATTCCAAGTAATACCCTCATGTTGTTGTGTTGATGGAATTGGGAGGTCCTTGAGGACTTAATGGCTATGGAGAGCATACATGAACTTCCAGATGAGTTTTGGTGGTATTGGCTGGACGCTACAGGTAAAGTACCCATCTCAAATTCTTTTCTTATATATAGATTTCTTATATCTTTTTGGTCCGTAGACAACACTATATTGTTTCCCTTACTTTTCTTCATCAATTAGTTGTTATTTGATTATAATGAAAATCAAATTTAACCATCCTTGCTGAGGCAAACCTGTCACAGTGAACATGTATAGGTGAAGGTGCAGAACTAGACTCATGTACTCTTCTCTAAGCTTTAGTTTTTTGCTATATATGTAACGGGTTAATGGAAACAAGATTAACCTCTATCTATACTAATGTGAGGTACACAAATGCATTGGGAGAGATCATCTTCATTCATGCCTTGTAAGTACACAAATCTATTTTTTTCTAATTATTTGTGTTACTTATGGAATCTGAAGTTAATTTTGTTTAAAAACTTAAGCTAGATGGTGATGTACTAATTAACTGAAGTATGTGGACATAGCAAATTGTGAAGCTATTGTTGTTTATAATAATTTATAGATCTTGTCTTGTATGCATGCATTAATAATGTAAGCATTGCTGATCAATACGTAGTTGCTCTTCATAAAAAGAAAATCAATAATTGGTTGTTTGACCTCTTTCATTTATTAAAGGGTGACTTCAGTAGTGAAGAAGCAAAGAAAAATAAAGTTGGTTTAAGTTGGTCACGTCTTATAGTTCTTTTCTGTGACCAATGTGCATATTGGTCTCGGTTTACTAAACACAACCATGACCAATGTGTGTGACTTAAACACATACATTAATTAGACACGGTTTTTAAGAAGGAACTGTGACTTAAAAAATCATCTATTGTTTATTGGTCACGGTGGTGTGATAAAAAACGTGACTAAACGTTGATCACTTCATTTTCAGTGGATTTTTAGTCACGTTGTGGCACAGAACACTGTGACCATATCGTTTGTTAGACACGGTGTATGAGGTGAAATGGTTACGGTTTGTACAACGTGACCAAAATTTGTCACAGAGGCTGTTGTCACGAAATCTCAGAACTAAAAAACCGTAACGACAGGCTTATTGTCACGGTAATAAACCGTGTCGAAAGGTCATTTATGTACTAGTGTGAGTTCCAAAATTGACATTAAGTTTTACCTTTTCAGGTCGGTTTTTTCTTGATAGGTTTTTTTATGATTATCCTTCAAAGGAGATAGATGATGTGTTCCCAATCATCTAGAGATTGGGTTGAAAGCTGGATTCTTGGGAAGTTTTACTGGATTGAATTAGAAAATGCTTGGTATCAGTGTTAATGGCAAATTGGTTCTAGCTGTAGCTAAGTATCTCTTAGGTGAGGCACATTATGTAGAGCAATAATTCTATGTTGTCAAATATTTAAGTATTGATCCATAAAAGTGATAAAACCAAGTTTATTGTTCTACACAAGTCATAAGCACTCTGATCTGAATGTAATTTAGGGCTTGGTCCCTTTACTAATGACATGTTTTGGCATTGACAAAAAAAGATGTACTTAATTTGAATAATACACAGTAGTTTATGTATGTGGAACAGCCTCGCGGAGAGGCTGGTTATATAGCCCCCCTTATATATCCCAACAATCATCGCCCCATCTGAACCGTTGGTTCATGTTTTTTTAATGGTCCAAAATGAGCCACTTGTCCAGCATAAAGTCCTTTTTTGCCGGCTCGGCTCTTAACTGCTCGGCTTGGTTCATTAGGAACAGAACAGTCAGCATACTCTTCTGACCGTGTAAAGAAGACTTGCTTCCTCCTCTGTCTACCCCATTTTCACTTTCTCTCAAAGAACCATTTTTGAATGCTTTCGTGTGGGAGGTATTTTTCTTTCTTCTTCAAAATCCATCTCTTTTTTTTTTTTTTTCTCTTTCTCTCTCTCGATTCAAAATCACCATTGATTTCTAAAAGAACATTAGACAATTTAAAACAAACCCATCATCCTAAGTTAATCCATTAACACTAAATTAATAAAACCAATATGTCAATCCCAACCTTAGTAACCGAAACCTTGGTATAGGGGTGACGCTCCCGCTCCGGAACCTCGCGCTCCCGCTCCGAACTATGCTCCGACGCTCCCGCTCCGAAGGTATTTTAGAACTAAGAACATTTTTTAATCGGCCTCTCCGACGCTCCCGCTCCCACTTTCGTTCCCGCTCCGACCCGAGCTCTGGTTACTTAGATCCCAACTTAAGCGATTAATTAACCAAAATTAATTTCAGATACCCATTTGATTTCTAGAAGCTTGAAATAAACAAACCCAGTCCTAAATTAATTATAATGGCCAAAACATCCAATATATAACTTTTTTAATCCATTTAGTACACAAGATTTTTAATAAGATTGAAATACTTTTTTAAAAACTTTTCTATTTAGTCCATTCTTTTCTTTTAAATGTTCATGTTTTACCTTTATTATATTTGTCAATTATTTTACTTGAGAGAGAAATGTAGTTATCTTTTTTGTTTTTAAACTTTAAAATGTTATATCTTTTCAAGTAAAATTCAGATTTTGACAAAATTCATATATTTGGAAAGCACTTTTTGAGATCTTTGAAACTAGACCAGTCAAGAATGGTTTTCGAAAAAAAAAATTACGATGTGAAATATTTTTGCATAGATCTATGCTAAATCATCTGTGAAACATGATTTTGCATAGATCTATGCTAAACCATCTGTGAAACATGATTTTGCATAGTTCCTGCGAAAAATACTTTTTGCATAATTCATGCAAAAATATTTTTGCATAGTTTATGTTGAATTTTTTTCTTCTTCTCTCTTCTTTTTCATCTTCTTTCTCTTTCCTTTCTTTCTCTCTCTCTCACGTCCCTCTCTTCTCTATCCTCTCTTTTCCTTATTTTCTTTCTTTCTCCCCTTTTTTTTCTAATCAGATCTTTCTCCATTTCTCTCTTATTCTCTTCTCTCTATCTCCTATATTTCTCTTCTTCTCTGTGCCGATCTCTCAATCTTGGTGGTGATGGTGGATACGGAGGAAGAGCAGCAACAACACTACTTTGGAAAGGTAAATCAGTCTTGAAATCCTGAGCGATTTCACGAACCAACATTTCAGCACTTCAATCCAAAACCAAAAATAAATAAAGATCTTTAAAATGCACAAAAATCTAGAATTTTGAATTGCTCGAGATTTTTTCTTAGCAATTCCTCGAACAAAGTACAAAAACATAAACAGAGAGAGAGGGAGCTAGAGAGAAAAATAACTAAATCTAGAGAGAGAAAGAGAGAGAGGTTCTATTACCAGGTCCAGAAGAAGGAGAGAGAGAGCAGAGAGGAGGAGGGAGAAAAGAAGGAAGAAGGGGTTTTTCGGCATTGTAGAGTTGAATCTACTGCTCCTCCTGTTCAAGGATTTCGATAACTCGCGAAAGGGGAATGATTCATCTCGGCAACTAAAAAACCATAACTGAAATAAAGGATGACGGTGATGATGGTAGCTTGTGGCTGCTCTTTAACTAATTGTTTATTGATAATTTAACTTACTAATTATGAAAGGGCAGATCTGTCCAAATTTTATTTTTGGACTAAATCCTCGTATAAAATTTAGTGGACTAAACAAACTTAATTAATCTCATTATGGATATATTGGACGATCTCCAATTATTAATCCTAATTAACCTAAACTAACCAATCCTAAATCAGTCGTAATCAAACTAAATTTATCAGTCCTAAAGCATACCCAATATCAAATTAATCACACCACAATCAATCACTTACAAATCCATTTGATTTATAACTCAAAACAAACAAAATCTATGTTAATATTTAATTTGAAAAAAAAAACAAAAACCCCAAAACGTGGAAGTTGAGAGAGAGTCTTGCGCACTTTCTTCTTCATCCACAATCATTTTGCGCTCCATCTATGATGAAGGTGCTTGGTGATCATCGTCATCCGTGATGGTCGAAATGGGAAAAGAGAGAGAGAGAGAGAGAGGGCTTATTGTCACGGTAATAAACCGTGTCGAAAGGTCATTTATGTACTAGTGTGAGTATTTCCATAACATTCAATCTGAACTAATCACCTATGATATTGAATCTCTAAGTTACTTACAATCTTTAGAATAGTTATTAGTCTTCAAGATAACTTAATATGAGAATGACATTCTCTCTCTCCCCCCTATCTCTCTCTCTCTCT
>MVGT01003118.1:946889-992045 GCA_002174775.1 Macleaya cordata | reverse complement strand
TTTTGGTAGCAGGTTGAGAAGTCCAGTAGAACTCACCCTTCTTCTTCTCTTTCGAACTCTACCAGCACTCCTATTGTTAAGAGGTCATAGTAACCTACCACTATTGGGTTTCTAAAAATTAAACTCTCTTTAAATCCCCTAGTCGGTTTCTCTCTCCCCCACTCTTTTAAAACCATTGGCCCTCTTATCTAAAATATACAGATTAAAAGGAATGGCTCCCTTCACGACAAAACCCAAAAAACTCCTTGCTTTCGACCGGAAAACCTTCGAAGTATATGGAGATGGCGACGAAGGGCTTACGGTTTTCGAGAGGAGTAGAGGCAATACCTGGGTAGTCTCGTTGAGTTTCGCCGCGACAGTTAGCTTGGTTGAGTTCCTGAGGCTCCATGCCGAGAAATCACCAAGGGAGCAGGAGGTGATGAATTTCCGAGACACGAGCTCGGTTTGGCTGTGGGAAAGAGTGAAAAGTGGAGTAGGGGACTTCATCCGAGCTCAGAGGCTGGGACAACAGAAACAGAAGAAATTCCTCTGTTTTCCGGCAGGATACCAGAGAAGAGGATGGAAGAGTATGGCGAGCACTTTGGAGGATTTGGTTCCAGAAAAGTGGAAGTTGAAAAGGGCACCGAATCCGGCTCCACAACTTCAGAACAGAACGCACTTCCCAGCGCCGGGATGGTCGAACGTTTGGCCGCTGAAAGTACCGCAATCGCATCAACCTTACCTGACAGGTCACTCTGCGTCCCACTTCCAACCACTAGCTCCTCCTTACCGTCCGCCTTTGGTCCCCCCACTCTCTCAGACAAACTATCCTACTCCATATGTACCTCCCCCATCTTGCCGTCCCCCGTTTGCACAGGTGGCACAACCACCGCCACAGCAGGCAGTAAACTACTATCCCCAACTATCTTTTCAGCAACCCGTTGGCCACCTGAATTGGCAAGCCACAATTGGTCCACCTCCACTCCCACCTCCCAATCAGACTCAGGGGCTACAACATGTTCCATTTTCTTCTACCTCTCGTCCTCACCTCAAACCCATGCAAGCACCAGTGACAACCTCAAAACCGCCTTCATACCCCCTACTACTATTGTTCTCCTCAAAGGTGGTAGCGGAATTTGACCCTCCGCATGCATCGATCACGGCGTGTACCCATAATATCGCAAACGTCATAGGTATGAAAGAGTTTAGATTGGCCCCGTTTGCAGTGGGTAAAGCCTTGGTTATTACAGACAAGGAGGGGATCGCTGAACACCTGCTGAGGGAGGAGATTATCCTTCTCGAGTCAGCCAGGGTTAAATTCAGCCGATGGTGGCCGGAGTGCAACGCGATCCCGAGTGGTGAGTTTGAGGAGGAGGGGTGGCTCTCTCTCAAGGGGTTGCCATTCCACTTGTGGAAAGAAGATAATCTGAGGAGCATCGTAAGCGGATTTGCAGAACTCAGGCATATCCACCGAGACACAACTGAGTTCCTAGACTTGGTGCAAGCAAAGATCTGTGTAAAACGGACTGAAGGCTCGACGATCCCGTCACGAATCCCGGTGGTGGAAGACGGCGTGGTCTACCAGGTGGTGGTCTCTTTGCCGATCAGGCCAGGGGCGGGAACAGTGACCGGAGAAGACGGCCCAACGGCTACCTCTTTTGGTATTGAAAAGGACTTTCGAAACAAAGTACCATCTTGGTCTGGCCTAGAAAAGGTAACTAGGTTTGACCAACGTCCTGATAGGTTGGATTGCAGGGGTGACATGACTGGTGATCCAAGGTTTGTGTCAGGGGTTGGTAGAAGCTCAGGTGCGGATGACACATCTTTTGCCAGCCAAGGGAGGGCTGGTGAGTCCCTGACTCAGGCGGGAACTTCAAATAATATGGTGTTCCAGACTCATCTAACAGGGGGAGGTGATGGGGTGGGCCCGAAAAGGAAGAAACCAAGGAACCGTAAAAGGAAAAGCAAGGTTCAGAGTAATAACCAACAAGCTGGGCCGAGCAAGAGCCCGCCAGCTGGGCTAGACACCAACCCTTTCCTGAGTGGGTTGGGCCTTGTTCGTAAACAGCATGATGGCAACCGTGACTTTCTCTCTGAAAGCGTGGGCTTCCCGAGGTTCGACTTTCTAACCCCCGGTGGGCCAAATAGGACATCTTCAGAAGGTGAAGGAAGCCAAGGGAATGAGAGAGTTCCGTGCTCCTTTCAGCCTGAATCTGTGATAAAACCTAGGGCCTCACACGAAGTGTCCCTTAAATGCTCCAAAGGCAAAAATCTGGTCGATGAAGAGCCAGAGACTTCTCGAAGGCAGGAGAAAGACCAAGAGCAGGCAGGACGAGGCCGATCACCGGAGTCTCTAGGGAGTGCGTCGGCTGGGAAAAACCCCGGGGAGGAAGAAATACATGTAGGGGAGAAACAGGTAGATGAGAAGGGAGAACATAACCGAAAAGCTGAGTTCTTGAAGTTGGGGGCTGAGATGGGGTTTTCCTTCGCAGGCTTCGAAGGAAGAATGGTGCGATTCCTTGAACGAATGGAGCCTCCAGGAATGGACGAGGCAGAGGTGACCAACCAACCGCAGAAGGGGACAGATGGTGATGAAGAACAGAGAGTAAGCTCGGTGCCCGCCAAATCTAGAAGGACTAGAGAATTACAGCGGTTGGAGTGGTCGCTGAGAGACCAAGGGTGAGTGGCAGGAGGTAGGAAGAGAAGTAGTTCGTGTATGGGTAAGATCGATTGTAAATGAACCCAAAAGTCATTACGTGGAATGTGAGGGGACTGGGTTCTCTTGAAAGACAAGTAGCAGTCCGAAAGGTGGTAGCGGAAAACAAGATCAACCTGATAGTGTTACAAGAAACAAAGTTAGAGATGATTTCGAATGAAGTAATTAGAAACACATGGGGTAACCTGCAACCAGGGTGGGAGGCCATACCATCGGTGGGACTCTCAGGAGGGGTGCTATGTTTATGGGACTCCAAAACCTACAAGGTGGAGGATAAAAAGATAGGAGAATTCTCAATCGCTCTATTGATCCGGAACAGGAGAGATGGGTTCGCCTGGTGCTTCACGGGGATATATGGCCCAAATGACTATAGGATTCGAAGGAGATTATGGGCGGAGCTAGATGAAATTGGCTCCCTATGGGGAACTGGTCCGTGGGTATGTGCTGGAGACTTCAATGTAATAAGGTTCTTGAATGAAAAAAGGAATGGGGGAAGGATGACCAGTAGCATTAGGGAGTTTGGCGAGTGGATAGATCGAAACAACCTGATAGACCTTCCGGCCAATGGGGCTCAATTTACTTGGTCAAATAACCAGGCATCTCCCGTGATGTCTCTACTCGATCGATTTCTGATTAACGAAGGGTGGGAAGAAAAATACCCAGGAGTGTCACAGACGATACTGCCCAAGGTGACA
This sequence comes from Macleaya cordata, assembly GCA_002174775.1. NCBI lineage: Eukaryota > Viridiplantae > Streptophyta > Magnoliopsida > Ranunculales > Papaveraceae > Macleaya > Macleaya cordata. The sequence goes on along the minus strand of MVGT01003118.1, from coordinate 988,655 downwards.
TCTGACCACGCCCCGGTTTTCTTGGATAGTGGGGGGGTACAATGGGGCCCCTCACCTTTCAGAATGGAGCTGAAATGGTTGGAGGAACCGTCATTTGATACTTCAGTTGAAGAATGGTGGAACGAAATGGTCTTTTCAGGGGCACCAAGCTTTGTTTTCTGGAGCAAATTACATGGTCTGAAAGAAAGGCTGAAGGTGTGGAGCAAATTGCACTTTGGCAGGTCTATGGAAAAAATGTTAGTGCTCACAGACAAAATACAACAACTGGACTTAACAGAAGAGGGTAGAGATTTAACTGATCAAGAATTCGGGGAAAGGGGTAATGCGAAAGCAGAGCTAAATAAGTTGATAAAGGGGGAGGCAATTGGGTGGAGACAAAGAGCCAGAGTTCAAGATATAAAAGCAAACGAGAGGAATACGAAGTATTTCCACTGTATTGCCAACGGGCGAAGAAGAGCTAACCTGATCTCAAGACTTGTAATCGAAAATCAGGAAGTTGAGCAAATTGTTCCGATAAGAAAGGAGATAGATAGGTTCTATAGCGAGCTATATACAGAATCAGAATTTTGGAGGCCGGGTGTGGAAGCACTAGATCTCCCAAAGCTGGATCAAAGAGTAGCTACAGTCCTTGAGCTCCCATTTGTCGAGGAAGAAATTGTTCGAGCGATTCAGGAACTTGGCCAGGAAAAATCGCCGGGGCCAGATGGGTTTCCGGTATGCTTCTTTTCTCACTTTTGGCACGTTGTGAGGGATGACTTCCTTAATCTGATGCACGAATTTTATGAGGCCGGAACTTTCGACTGGAGAATGAATACTACCTTCATAGCGTTAGTTCCTAAGATCCAAAACACGGAGAGCTTAAAGGACTACAGACCTATCAGTCTATTAGGGAGCACCTATAAGATACTATCGAAAGTCATGGCATCCAGACTGGCAAAGGTGCTGGGCTCTTTGATTTCACCAGTACAGGGTGCTTTCGTGTCGGGGAGACAGATTCTAGATGGGGTTTTAGTGGCAAACGAATGTATTGATTCGAGATTAAAAGAGAAAAAGCCAGGAATTGCTTTGAAGATTGATATCGAGAAGGCGTATGATAGAGTCAGCTGGGATTTCCTGTTTAATGTGATGTCTCAAATGGGCTTTGGATATAAATGGAAGATCTGGATGATGAACTGCTACTCCACTGCAACCTTCTCCGTATTGGTGAATGGTAGACCCTCAGAATTATTCTCGAACTCAAGAGGCTTAAGGCAAGGGGACCCTCTGTCTCCCTTGCTATTCCTGCTGGTGGCGGAAGTACTTAGCTCTCTTATGAGACGAGCAGAAACCCTAGGCCTTATAAAGGGGTTTCAAGTGAAGGAGCAAGGATCTCAAGTGTCACATCTTCAGTTCGCGGATGATACCCTGTTCCTTCTTGAAGCGTCGATGGAGCAGATCAAGAACATCAAAGATATATTGCTTTGGTTGGAGGCGGCTTCAGGACTCAGGGTTAATTTCACGAAAAGCTCAGTCTTGGCAGTAGGCGAAGTGGACAATATAGAGGAATTGGCTCGGGAGTTTGGATGTGGTGTTGGGTCTTTTCCTTCAAAGTATTTAGGCCTCCCCTTGGGTGCTAACTATCGCTCGAAGTCTTTGTGGGACCCGGTGGTGGAGAGTGTTAATGCTAGACTTTCTAATTGGAAGAGGAATCTCATGTCTAGGGGGGGAAGCTGATATTAATTCAGACTACCTTAGCAGCCCTGACGTATTACTTCATGGCACTTTTCACAATGCCGGCTTCAGTTAGGAAGAGGATCGAGGCAAAAATAAGGAATTTCCTATGGGATGACTCGGAGGACAAGAAAAGAATTCATTGGGTAGCTTGGGAGAAGGTTTGCCAGCTGAAAGAATTTGGGGGTTTAGGGGTGAAGCAACTTGCCCTGATGAATAGGGTTCTTCTCTCCAAATGGTTATGGAGATTCGGAGTGGAGAGAGAAGCACTGTGGAGGAGGATAATCAGTGAAAAATATGGTGAGTCGTGGGGAGGTTGGGAAGCGGTACATCCATCTGCTCCTTATGGTTCGTCGGTGTGGAGAGGGATCTCCAACCTAATGGGGGAGTTTCGACTGAAGTGTTCGATGGCTGTTGGGTCCGGATTGAATATTAAATTTTGGCATGATACTTGGTGTAGTGACCAACCTCTGAAGCTGATGTTTCCGATCCTGTTTTCGATATCGGTAGACGTTGATGGGTCAGTAGCAAGTCTTTGGATACAGTCGCAAGAAGGGTGGAACCTGAATTTCAGAAGGCACATTAATGATTGGGAGGTGGAGTCAGTGGGTGACCTGATGGGTTTAATCCAGGGGGTAACGCCTGACGAAGATAAGAGGGATGTTAGAATCTGGATCCCGGAACCAAAAAGAGGCTTCACCGTTAGAGAATGTTATAACTCATGGATTGTACCTTCGGTCACAAACTTCCCAACAGCAAGTGTGTGGAGGAGCATCCCACCTTCGAAGGTGATATTTACTATGTGGGCAGCATGCTTGGCGAAGTTGCCAACGATAGACAGCCTACGGAGAAGGGGTTTCCAATTGGCAAATAGGTGTGAGTTATGCCTTAGAGAGGAGGAAACAACATGTCATCTGTTGGTGCACTGCCGAGTCTCGGGGGAAGTTTGGGCCTTTGTCTTGCAGTCCTTCAAGATCACTTGGGTGCTACCGGGTTCAGTCCAGCAGCTACTACACCTATGGCCCTCCCTTAAGTTTCCAGCAAAAGGGAAGAAATTGTGGTTAGCAATACCACATGCGGTCTTTTGGGCGATATGGAAGTCAAGGAACAGCTTAATTTTTAAGGAGAAAAAGATGACAGTTGATTCGATCATATTATACCTAAAGGGACTCTTATTCTCCTGGAGTAGGGACCTACAATGGGCCAAGCATTATAGGTTTGAAGACTTCGTCTTCAACTGGGATAAGCTGATTGAGGCATTGTAACTTCGTTTGTAAACCCATTGGGTTGTTTAATCTTTGTAGCCTTATTCTTTTGAAATAAAATTTTTCGTGCCTTTTCAAAAAAAAAAAAAATACCATTATATGTATCACTTTTCTATTTCAGGATCTTCACAAATTATTGGGGCGAAAACAAGGAACAATTTGCAAATGATTATCAGCTACTTAGATGAAGCATAAGATAGATATCTAAAAAAGAAAAGTTAATTTGGTGGAATTAGAGGAAGATGGGTCTCTAGAGTTTCTAAAGATACAACATGCATTTGACCAATGTTATAGTAAATTTCAGTAACGCACATTCAGCAAGTCTAATGCAAGTCATAACTAAAACTAACCAAATACTTTCCTTGTAAAGGAATTTTATTAGGTCCATAAAGCTAATTCCTCGTGTGAGTGAAATCAATAAAGGAATTCTCATTGATCAATGCAACAACTGTGAAGAAGATAATTCAACCATTAATTTTAACGAAAAGCATTCACGCACCTTCAAGCAATAGACAGCAAGTCGCCTCCTAGTTTCTGAATTCCCATTTTGAAGATCAGATATTATTGAGTGGTGTACATCCTCTTTCTGCCCTCCAAGGAAATAGTATCAACATAATAAATAAAATAAAAAGTAAAGAAAGATAAAAGTTAATTAAAGAGTAAGAATGTCTTAATGGATTAAACCAGTATAGAGTAACAAGAAACACATGCTATAAGATTCATTGTAGAGCAATAAAAGCCACAATGGATAATATATGTTATTGAATAATTAAATATTATGTATGATGTAAATTATTAATAATTGCAATTTTAATTTTTTTCTTTCTATTTTAAATTAATTCAATAAGTGGGAGAACTCTAATTGAGGTAAAATCTCTTTCAACATAGATTTGGGTACCATTGAAGTTTCCATCTTAGATGTGTGGTACCATGTGATCTGTGCATGCACTGAGCACATAAGATTTCCACTTTTTGAGAGACAAGGTAGTATATAGTGGATCAGTGTGAAAAAATTTTAATCTTGAAGACCAACAAGCAGATTTTGGCTATATCCCCTGGAAGAACTCAATTAAAACTCATCTTAAGGAAATTGGGCATTATTGATAACTAAGCATCAGCCTAAGGGGGAGTACCAGGTTTTGGGGGGTAGTTCTACCCAAGGTTTTTTTTTTTTTTTTCTGAGGAGAGGCAAATAAATCTTTAGTTCTATCCAAGGTTTAAAATTTCGTTTTGATCAAATATTCGGTTAGTTGAAAAACCGACATCCTATGTGGTCTGGTATGTACCCATACCATTTGCACTTATACAACTTACCACTACTTTTTGTAGATATTAAGGAAGAAGCAGCTCTTTGTAATCAAGAATATAAAATTTGTAACATGCTAGGTGATGGAATCTAATGCACTAATAGTAGGACCTCAAACAAGATGAAAATGGGCCACCTTCCACAATTGAAGAACTCAATCAAAATTGGCGCTTATACAATTCAAATCTTCGAAGTGATTGATAGATAACAAATATTAACTTTCTCTTGCATTCCCTTGGATCACTGTAATACAGATAAAGAGACTCGTCTCCTTGTGCTACAGAAAAATATTTTCAATAGACCCTCAAACACACAGAAACACCAATTCAGGCGATAGAAACCACCACAGCGGGAGGGAAAGAAATAAAAAATAAAAAGAGGAAAAAGCAGAGACAAGGTAAAAATGTACCATATGATCGTTCCTAGTTTCCTTTTCTGTTTTGTGTTCAAGAAGAACCAAGATATAGAGAAGAAAGAATAAAATGCTTTTGTTAAAAGATTAAATCGTGTTAACAATAACTTGGTGTTTTCTGAATAGTGTATTTTAGGGTTTATGCTTAATGTAGCTAGCGGTTAGGTCTTCACTGTTGTAACAGTACACTTAATAAATATATATAAGGGGGAGAGAAGCTACGCAATTTGTATCTCTCTCAACCCCCATTCTATTCCTCTTTTCTTCTTCCTCTTCTCTTCTTCTTCTTCTCTTTCAACTGCTTTCGTAGAATTACACGTATGGAAAGGGAAAAGTGATGTATACTATTAGGGTCAGTATATGGTATGATAAGAATACCCTTAAACGTTAACATAACAGTGAGTTAGATTTTTTTATTTCTTTCTTTCCACTTTTTTGTTTTTCTCTTACTAAGTTCCTTATCTTTCTCTCTTTCTAATTAGATGACGAGCCAATTGATATAAAATTGGAAAAGTTAAGTTTCAAATAATCCAAGTGGAGTAGGGGTGCAGGAAATTTCCATCATACTAAATTCTCTCTTCCTATCCTTTCTACATTCTCCCTTCTCCAGAGAACCAGAAAAAAATAAAAGAAATAAAATATGATAACTAGTAAAAGAATATACAGAATGGCATATTACATGACAAAAGACAGGAAAACAAAGTATCACCTGCTCTCCAAGAAAGTGTGCTGAAACAGAGTTCAATGAATATGAACTTAGCTTATAATCTCTTTGCATAGCCTACAGCAAATGTACGTTTAGCACCAAAATTATTTTGGTCATAGATAAATGAAGATTTCGTTACACGTCCAGTCCAGCCAAAATATTGAACGATCTCAGGAGAAGAGTTTATCAAACTGAACCTGAAGCAAGTCAAATTGAACTCTTCCTTCCACTGTAACTTCTTTACTCTCCCGAGTTCCATATTGCCTATAAATACCGCAGGTAACGATATGAGAAAACCTTATTCTAACCTCAGTCAATGATGGAAACAATAAGATAATAATGTATTTCCTAGAGAAACGTCATCATTAAAAAGCATCACATTAACATGACTACTACATAGAAGAAACGTATGATGCCTTGAACTCCTTTTTTCATAGAATTTTGGACAGATTAAGTAAATTTGAAATTAACTCCTTCCACTGAAATTTCAATCGACTACTGAAACTAGTTGGTGATTCAGTTGGCGCAGCAAGTTAGAAAATCAGACCAATAAGAAAATATATGCCATAATTATTATTAGAAAGCCCAAAGAGCTAAAACTGCATCAGCTAGAAAAAGCAATCAGCAGGAAAATGATTCAAGGAACTAACCTCGAGGAAAAGGTTGTATCCTTGACACGTACCCTACTGTTCCTGATGCGGCCTAGTATCGGAAATTCTGCTATTTTTAAGGCTTCAGCCCTCTAACAAAGAGAAATATGACTTACATTAGCACAAGCCAAATCGGAGTGAGTTGCAAATTTATACAGAAAGAAAAGGAAAAGAGAAGTACAAATACCTCGATAAGATATGGCAAATCAAATTTGCAAATGTTATATCCAATTATAATATCAGGGTCCACTTCACGTATAAAATCCTGCAGCATTCTTGCATTAGTCACAGCTAACTTAAACAAAAAGTCTGTGTTAAGTAAAATAGAAGATTGATTCTCTTGAGACACATGGTTAGTATTGTTAGTCATACTCCATAACCAACCCAAGAAAAACAAGGCATTTATGAAAAACCTTAACCAGGTTGCTTGCATCAACAAGAAGCAAATTGAACATAGAGGGTGTTCCCACCCGGGTCATCGTCCTTGCTTGAGAAGGAACACGTGCGGTCCTCCGTGCCACACATGCCAAGAATTAAGGGGAGAATTCTCCCCGATAGCCTTGGGGAGACTTGAAGTAAAACCTTCCACTTTCATGCTACACATCTCAACCATCAGTCCAACCCCTCATGGTTAAGAGAGACTTTTTACACCGATGGTTGGTCAATGGATATATGAGAAATTAGTAAATTACCCTGCAACACAGAATTTCAGAGTGAGTGTCTAAGAGTTAAGTTTTCTGTTGAGGTACATCCCCATTGAGGTACTCAAATTGGATCGGTGATCAAGTTTTCTAGGTCTCATCGTACCTAACTGGTTACTTCCAATTTTTTAAACCCCCTATTAGGTCAATGTCAAGATTTAACGGAAGGATACCAGCTTTTGATGTTCCCATCTGAAGATCAATCAACTAGCATTCTACATGAGTGAACTTCGCCTTGACATTTGGAGTCATAAAATGGGAGCCTATCTATCCAAGGGTGAAAAGGAACAGGATGGTTAAATATAACAACTACACATAGAGTGAAGGAGCTGTTGAAGGCACTGGAGAGCGCTAATGGAGATTACATCAAAAAACACCATAATATAAACAAGAGCAGGAGCTTCAATCATGCAGAATGGAGTCTCAATGTACATAAATTACCCCATCTAGTTTGGGTGGATGTTGAAGGGAAGCAGCTATGTGTTTGAGTAGTTTCTGAAGAGAGGATCTGATGCTACAGGAGCCAGGAGGCAAGAAGTACTACATGATTATAGACCCCCTCAGAACATCAGACTCTAAAAGTCACTTCCATATTATCAGGGTGATCTATTCTAACAACTAGTCCACAAATCATAAGTAATGAACAAGAGAAGGCTGGTAACCAGAGATAATAAGAGGTGTACGCTCTTGCGTGTGTGTGTGTGTGTGTGTGTGTGTGTGTGTGTGTGTGTGTGTGAGAGAGAGAGAGAAGGGGAGGACGGTCCAAGGAAGCAAATTTTGCAATTTTAGTGGACAACTAAATGATCCAAGAAAAAGATCCGACTCGTGGGAAGAGCCAGGGACATCTTCCTTGTTGTGTAGTGGTGATTATGCCCTTTTTTACCCTACGACTGAAAGGGAGGAAGCAAACTGATACCAGCCATGAAGAATTCCGGAAGTTCTGTTAATAAACAAAGGTCGGTGATACTTCACTCAAACAAGACCAATAATGAGAGGAATCCTATCTTATGTTTTTTATTTTCAGAGAGAATCCTGGTTTAGTGGAATCCTATCTTATNTGAGAAGTTAATAAGCATATCCATCCGACGAAATGATGAAACACCTTCTCGACAGGTCTCCACCGCTCCATTAACTTTTCCCTTCATATCTACTCTCCATAATCCCCTAAGATCCCACTGTACTACCACATCATGGTCAAGGAGCACAATTTTATCCAGTGCTGGGAAGATCTCTGGCAGATAGAAACGGAGGTGATTCAGTGCCGAAGAGTATCTAGGGTCCCAAGAGTCTTGGATCTTCAACATTGAACCGTACTTGGGAGATAGCCATTCAAAATCCTCAATGCTCTTGATCTGGATAGTGGCTTGACCAGGTGGGTTTAGCAAGAACCACATTTTTATTGCCGGGAGGTTGATAGATTCAGTCACCACATGGAAGACAACTTTCTCCTGTTCCTGAAAAGATTTCAAACATGATTTAATTCTCTTTCTGTTAAAAGTATATCCACTCCTAATGAGCTTATATCTAAATTTGATGTGTGGTGACTTATCCAATTACATCTTTTTGCCAATCATCTGGCTCTAATCAAAGATACAAGCAACAAGAGAATAGTGTCAAGCATAATCTTAAGGGAATGGAAAACTAGAGCTAAACGATCAAAGGATCAAATCTGCAGTGATCTTACCAAAACAGAGAAGATGGTGGAGTTAACCACCACTGCACACGCAAGAACATTGTCAGAGAAGACAACATAGTGAAAAAGATCTGGTTCATTCAATTTGTGTTGGTTAGGGAGCTCCCTCTCTTCAGGCTGCAGCATAAAGTAATTGTCAGTGAGTCGCATAGAGAGGCACTGAAGACCTTTTGGTGTAGTTCTTGAAGCAAGGTCAACAAGATATGTAGCCTGATTCTTCTGTGCCCGAACTTGTTCTTCAGTGTTGTAGGTCATTGCACGGAGCTTTGTTACCATGGCAGAGCAGTCAGAGTAAACACGACTGGCTTTGAGCAAGGAAGCTTCCATGGATCTCATGCTTTGCAAAGCACTGCACAGATTTTCTGGTCTTAGATTACAAGCAGATTTAATCTCTTCTAACATGAATTTTTCGATACTTGTTCAGTGTATTCTTGGATTTCATTCATTAACAACTTGTCATTTCTTTTCCCCTTTACTGGTCAGTCAATACAACATTTCTGTTTAACTAAACTTTCATTTACAAACTAGATTCTAATGGAAGATGAGAATCCTTGGGAATCGCTTTACCTTCTCGACAAATCTGAATCCTTTGTGGCTTCACCCACTGCTTGTTCTACCTTTTTTATCCTCAACTTCAGCTCTTTTACTAAGTGGGAGTTGCTGGTTGGTGGTGCAAAGTTCAAGTATGCCTTGGCCCTGATCAGCTGATCTATAATCTCTCGTACCTTCTCATCAGTTACTCTCTGAGGCTGTGGCTTCGCATTTGCTTCAAACTTTTATTATTGTTTTGGAGACTCAGTTAATTGGGATCATAATTGTGAAAAGCTATGTATAATAAGTCACCACAGCTCAAGTTCCAAATAAATATATACCTACAATAAAACATGCACTGTTGTAAATTAGCCCGCTAATTTTAAAACTTCTACCTACTTCAATTCAGTCTCCAACAGGGAAAAAGTTATGCATATAAATCCTTCAAGTCCAATCCATATGGAAGAGACCTTCCAGGGTGACAATCCATACTTCTTCAATGTTCTGGCAGGTTTTTATTGCAACATAGAGGCTGAAGTGTATCTTATTTTTCCCAACAAAGTGCAGCCATTAAGGTGACTTTTTTTACAAGTTTATAAAGATAGAGTCCTGCAGCAAATAATGGTCAGGCTTTTGAGAAATGAAAGATATACCTATCAATATTCAATGATTTTCTCTTCAAGTACGTTGTTATCATTTCTTCTTCTTTTTTAAGTTTTTGGTATATTATGTGTGATTTTATAAGAAATAGAAGAGTTGTTCAAGAAGGAACCAATCACTAAGAGAAGTCATCCTAATTATCTGGCAAAAAAGGAAAACACTAAATCCAAAAATAAAGCTAGAAACTTTCTAAACAATTCGCAAATTCCACAAAGGAAACACCATTAAACTCCTTCAGTATGATACCTCATTGTAAGACAGTAGCGTAAATCTTTTTCTGTACCACCACTTTCTTGGTGCCTAAACTAATAAACATCCACAAACTGCTTCGAGGGTTGTTTTCCCCATCCTACCAAACTGCTTAATCCGCCAATCATCCCATATACAATTAAACCACATTGCTAAATACTGCACTGCAACCATGAGTTCATGGACTATAACCCAAGAAGAAAAGAATTCCACAAACTAATTCAAGGGAGTAGTGTTATCTCATCCTCCTTTGTCCTATTCGTTATGAATAAAATGCTGTTGTGAAAGTTTGTTTGTTATAGAAGGGCAGATATATTCCTAGGGATTGGTTAAATTGTACTCAAGAAGTGCTGTACACAAGTGCAGTGGATATCTCTTTCAACCAGATCCACCTGGAATAGGATGGTACACAATTCACTGACCAAAGCAGAATTCTCGAAATGACATCTTGGCATTTCACCTTGTAGACCTATTAATTTCTTCTTTCCTTTATCTGTGGGGTCTTGCTTCTTGTTCTTTTTTTTCTTTCAAATAAAAGTTCATCAATACTAAATAACTGCAAAAAAAAATTCAATTGTAATAACAAACTAGAGGCTTATTAGGCATGTTTTCTGGAGGTAGACCATGTTGCCAATTTGTTACCTATAAAAGGTGATTTAGACCTTATACTGACCTAGCTTCTTTTAGTTCTTCCGATATATAACATGTCCATGACTTTATGTTGTCCTAGTTGCACTGAATAACCAAGTACTTATCCTTGATCTACTAGTAGCCCAAACTTCTTAGGTGAATAAGTTCTAACTAGAACAACTTTTAAAACTAATTTTTTTTATCAACGCACTGATCCAAATAATAAAGTGAGTGTTGCCGAAATGAAATCAACCACATTAGCTTTCCACTGATCCTAAAATAATAAACTGGGTCTTAATTACTAAGTCCAGTAGCCAAATTTTTAGACTTAATGTGATTATGGAATAAAGTTACTGAATTATATAAGACTCTCCTGGATTTTGGCAAGAATCAAGATCATACCTTTTCATAAAAAGGGAAGAATAAATTTCTCTGCTGGATCTGTTGATTTTCTTCCTTGATATCATGATCAGTCCCTGAAACTTTTGAACCAAAGCAAAATCAAAATGAGCAGAAGTATTTTCAGTAAAACGAACTAGTATCTAGATCAAAAAAAACACAGAACCAACCGTTTGTTTCTAATAAACTGGTGTGGCCTTCGGCGTTGTTGTTAACGAGACAATAAGAATCCCTATCTTCGTAAACAACTAGAGTAGGCTCTTCCAAGTCTTCTCCTATTTCCTACATTTTCAATCATCAAATTCCAGCCTACATGAGATAATCAAATTAAGGAAGGAAAAAAAAATATTAAATCTTCAAATCCTGTTTCAGTAGTAATCAAATTTAACAAACCTGCTCTACTGCATTTAGTTTGGGACTATCAGTCTTGTATTTCTGCATAAGATTAAACAAAAACATCTTCAAAATCTCTCTCCAATTAAAAAAAAAAAAAAATTAAACAAAATTAGAAAATAAAAGGAAAGAGTATGTATAAAGAAAAGATAGGTTCACACAATGCCAGATAAATCCTCAACAAATTCTCTGTGTGATGCTGTGAGAAATTCATCATAGAATCAGTTAATACCCGCATAAATTTGATTAAAAACCACAATAAGATATGTAAAAATGAAAGAAATATTAACAATCAATAGAGACAAATAAAATTTTACCGAAAGAAGAGGTGGAATTTGAGAGTCTTTGAGAGACAAAAAAAATCGGAAACAGAACCGAGACAGAAAGTAACGAGAGGATGAGGATCCTCATCTTGCATCTGAGATCATGCTGCATCACACCAAAGATTCTAGGGTTTTCTCTTCTGCTTCTTCTTACCGGATAATGCATTTGCGGATTTAGGGTTCCTTCTTCTCCTTCATCGGAATCTAGAGAGATAATTCATTTTTTTGTGTTTCTTTCTCGAATTTATATGATTTATTAGAAGGCGGGAATGATGATGGCTATGTATGTGTATGTATGATGTTAGAAAGTTATGTTATGATTCTACTACATGTGGTGCGTCTCACCTCAAAACCGTGAGCCCGAGGGGTTGGGGCTTACGTGTCAACTCCAGGAAAGGCAGTCTCTTATGAGTATGTGAACTTGGTATTTTTAAATAAAAAAAATTTAAAAATTGAGGAAACGAAACGAACCACGAGCAGCCGCAGCAAGCACAATGCCTTTTCAGTATCCCTTATAAGAGCATCCACAGTGGTATGTTAAAATACCTTTTTACCTTATTTGAGTTGAGTAGTGGGTAGGGGAAAATAAGAATTTCCCCCTACGAGAGTCCCAGATAGGCTAAAATTAGCTTTTTGNGAATGTCAAAAGGTGCTCTATTCAAATTAAAATAAAAATACTTCGAACATTTTGAGGAAATATGATGAATTCATTTACACCATATTACCAGCTTATAAGTTATATTACATCTAGTCATTTGTAACACATATCATTGTATTACGAGAAGACAAAAGTTTCTTTGAAAACAAGAAAAAAAAGTGAATATAACTAACAGGCTATAATCGAAAAGAGATTAGTAAGCAATTAAATGGGGTGTTCGTATTTTTATAAAAAAAAAAAAATTCAAAACATGCCAGGCGCGGCTTCCACTACGTCTGATGCCAGGCGTGGTCCAGGGACCGTGCCTGGCGTTTTTAATTATTTTTTTTTAAAAAAAAATTACGGTTATATCCTTTTAGCCAGTTTTTAAATAATTTCTCAAACTTTTTTAAAAACCTATCACTGTGTAACTCGGTCTTGTAGGCTAAATAAGAGAAAGCTAAAATACCTTTTTAGCTTATATGACTGTGGATGCTCTAATATATAGCTTCGTACCCAGCACTATTATCTGGGAAGGCCAATGCACGTACTCCCTTAAATCCCAAATCCAACAAAATTTTAAGGTTAGTGGGCACTCTTAAGCACCAAAACTTCCACCTAGTCCGATAGTTTGATGGAGCGTACAGAGGTTAAAGGCTCCCGCTGAAATGTTCTACGACGCAGAACTTATCTGCTACAGGCCTCATCGTTAGAGCTGGTGAAATGACCCGTGACCCGCTAACAAACGGGTCAACCCGCCTATATCCGCGGATAACTCGCGACCCGCCAAAATTAGTTTTTTCTACTAATTCTTGTATAGTTTTGGCATTTGTGCTAATTATAAAAAATAATAAATTGAATCCAACCCCATTAATTTTGTCTCCTTAATTTTTTTGGGTTTATGGGATAGTGTTTTTTCTATAGAAAATGAAAGATTATATTATTAAGAGAGTAACTAGTGGATCTTTTATCAAAAATAATTAGTTGGTTAGTGTGATTAGTGGGTTCACTTTTCGATGTGTATGTTTCCATTTTCTTTTTTTGATAAACATGTTTGTTTCTTTATGTCCTTGTCTTATGTTTTTTAATAAGGAATTTATTCAACAAATTTTGATTAATAAAAAATTCTTATTGGTTTTTGGGGTTATTTGTCTTTGGTTGACAGAAATTTTTATCCACTAGTGCAACGAAGAGAGAGGAAATAATTAGAATTGATTATGTGTTGTTCATAAAACCATCCCATAGTTGCGATCAAAGATGGCTTGGCTATTTATTGGCTATGTTTTTCCTTGTTCAACAATTCCATGTGCCTATGTCTGTCAATTTTTAATTTTCTTTGGCAAAAGAGATTTAATTATATATTTATAGTAGATGGCTGATGGCCATTCAAAGTTACATTATCAAAGGTTACAACATCCAACAGAAACGGTGGTATACAATTAAGAGAGTCCATTGGCATACAGCCCTATTTGTACATTTTATATGTGCAGTGGTACGTGGGGCCTATATGAAATTGATCTAAAGGTTAATATTTTTTGAGAATGTTCTCTTCACCTTATAGATCATTCTCACCAAAAAATCACTATATTCTAAAACTGCTAGCCCCATTAAAAATTGACTATTTTTCTAATCATTCATTGTTCACCGTTAATTATTAATCAATTTTTGATTACTTTTTTATGGGTCTAAATTTTTTAGAATGATGTGAGTTTTGGTAGGAATGTGCTACTCATCTTGTAGATCATTTTCACCAAAAATTAGCTTTAAGTTCTTCATCATGTGGGCCCCACAACCAATGTAAGAATAACGGTGATGTATACGGATCCAGACTTTATAATTAATCCAACACCTTATAGCAAAGTTTTTCCGACCAAAAGCAGCAAGAACATCAGCGGACCTGTTAGCTTCCCCCTCTACATAGCCTATGCCTGTCGATTGGGCGGGGTGGGCCTGGCCAGATAAACTTTGGGGCAAATTTTGTTTGAGAATGAGCTTAAACGAAAAATTAAGTCTGACTTCAAGTTTGGCCTGAGCTTGCGCATTACAGAGCTTACCCCGAAGAGACATTTAGAGTGCTTAAAAACTGTATGGATTGCAAGCTATATGGTGGTAACAACATATAGTACCTGTTTACAATTAAAAAGAAAGTAACTTAGGCCCAGCTTGGTACATCGTTCCTACTCACAAATATTCACGATTTATTATATATTTGTAAATATTTGGTGGGATTTGGCCCACAAAATAAGCAAAATAGGATTTTTTTTTTCTTCCAAACAAAGCCTTAAATAATAAAACTGAAAGTGAGATACGCAAATGTCTAAATTACCCTTCACTAATTAGCCTAAACTTCTTTTATTTTTAGGGTGGGGTCATGTGTGTACTTTTCTTCTCTTCTTTCTGTTCAACCATAAATGGATCTTATGCATCGGGGAATCAACCATCGACAAAGAAACGAGACTTCAACACAAATATATGCTATCAATAATAATAGACTATAGGAACTAAGCTAGCTGACCATGGTGATACCATATTAAGTTTGTGGGCTTCCAACTCAAAATCAATTGACAATAATTGGTGTGACCCAAGATCATTATATATTAGGTTTGCTAGGCTCTCATATCCCATGTGAGACTATTCTCATCACAGTATACTTTAATTGTTAGTACTGTGATCAATGTTCCTAAATGATAGTTAGAGCGGTGTAACGGTAAGGGACCGCCCACGGTTTTGAGGCCAAAAATTTAGATTTTAAATAAAAACAATACTTATAGTGATCATTATAACGAAAAATAACAGTGTTTAAATTTTTAAAAATAATTAGAAAATCAAATAGTTTTTTGTGTTGTTTTTTTATTTTTTAACAAAATAACGGCCGTTATAGCGATAAAAATAGTCGTTATATGATATAACACAATTGCCTAAGGCCATTACCATTATATCATTCATTTTTTTTTAAACACTGGCAGTTATTATTATTATTATTATTTTTTGAACGGCACTATTGCTCAGGTTACATTATGGCGTAGATACACGCAGTAAGCATGTGAGAAGCGTAGAGAAATCGCCAAGAAAATCGTCACCAACGAACGCAGGAAATGCACCCACTAATGGGCACAGAGAAACCGCCAATAACAACGTTCCTATATTTATTATCAAATTAATTATATGGAACAAACTTAACGGCAATACCACAGCCGAGAAGTTTTAATCCCAATACCTCTCACTACTAAAGATTTATGGGAATGATGCACAATCATTGAGCCGAATGCCTATGTGCACACTGGCAATTATTGGGTAATCTACATCTATGGTTGTAAAAAATAACCCTATTTTTGTTGGGTTTGACTTCCAAAAATTTCAAGTTAATTTCATATTTTTCTGTGTTGTGGACGATGTCGACAACAATCTCCTTTGCGAAATTCTCACACGACTGTGTGCAAAAATCATATCCAAACTTATGGTTATCAACAATGGGATTCTTTGATTTATGAATATCACCAATCGTCAATTCGACCTAAATGCTTATGGTGTCTTTCATAATATATAGTATTGACCATTTCGCTTTTCATATCTCACTCACAGTTGTTGATCAATTTTTCTCTCGGGCTTACATGAAGATTATCAAACTAATTATAGACTAAGCATTTTTTTGCTTGCTTAAAATTATTCTCAGTTCTTTTACAGAGGATCCGAAGAAGATTGTAATTGATGATAAGCATGATAAAGCCTATATGAGATTATCAATTTTAATTAAATGAATTGGTTGAGGTCTCCAATTTATTAAAAAATAAATAAATAAATAAAAAGTTTTTTTTTTAAAAATAGGCCTATGGGAAAAAAAATTAAGCCAAAGAACAACAAATTGGT
Source organism: Macleaya cordata (assembly GCA_002174775.1). Lineage (NCBI taxonomy): Eukaryota > Viridiplantae > Streptophyta > Magnoliopsida > Ranunculales > Papaveraceae > Macleaya > Macleaya cordata. The sequence continues at coordinate 972,523 of MVGT01003118.1, read as the reverse complement.
AGTTTTATTGGATCGACTACAATAACATGACTTACAATGTTCTTAGTTAAGATTACAATTATCAATAATTCTTAGTTAAATAAAAATAAATTTAATTGAATAATAAAACTTATAATTCCCGTCATCCATATGAATCGAATTTTCAATTAGCTAGACTGCCATCATCATCCTCACAAATTCTTCATAATTAACTTGCCCGTCGCCGTCTAAGTCGGCCTCTCTGATCATTTGTTCTACTTCTTCATCAGTCAGCTTCTCTCCAAGGTTGATCATCACATGCCTCAGCTATACATACGTATAAAAACACAAATAAAACTAAAATAGACAACTAATTATCAGTTAAGTAACATTTTAAATGAGAATTATCAAACTGATGAACTAGAAACTGTTGGAATTTCAAAAATATAGATAGTCCCCATCGTTCGCAGTAAAATAAAATTGCACCAGCTAATGCTCATTGCACGAGACAATGGTTACTTAGTGTTTTGAATAAAAAAAATATGTGAACACGTGAGCCGCACATACGCAAGAACGTTACTCGCGTATCACGTGAGCCTGATTTCAGTATCTATATATATATATTTAAGAATGATAATTAATTAAGTTCATATATTTCTAGATTATATTTATTTATATAGAAATAGATATGATAATTTAAGATTATAAAAAATTAATGTGATATCAGTAAATTAATGTGATATCAGTAAACTAATATATATATATATATTCACCTCGTTAGCCGAAATATATCCATTTTGATCCTTGTCAAATACTTTAAAAGCTTCTTGCAATTCCTCTTCTGCATCAGTCTCCTACGAAAATTTACAAACAAAAATATTGTTTGATGTATAATACTTATCCAATTGTCATGTAATATAATTTAACACGACAAGAATATGAAATTGATTATTTTTATTTTTTTAATGTAATCAAGAAAAAATGACCAAAGTAATTGCAATTTTTTATTTTTTTTTCTTATATATATACCTTCATTTTTCTTGCCATGAGACCTAAGAACTCCCCAAATTCTATTGTTCCATTCCCATTGATATCGACTTCTTTTATCATGTCTTGGAGTTCTTCTTCAGTAGGATTTTGATCAAGTGAACGAATGACTGTTGCCAATTCTTCGATGGTAATGCAGCCTACCAAATATAATTCAATTTATCAATACTGATAAAACAAATAAATGAGAAGAAAGAAAAAAAACAAAAACATTTCAATCAATTAAAAATCACATTAATTTTATGTACTCTTTTGATTAAAATGTTTTAATTAGTTTCTTCTGTTAAAAATCAAGAGATAGAGATAGAGAGAAAGGAGACTTAAAGCCCATCCACACACTAAAAAAGAAGAAACACAAGTTGCATAAACATGGACCCATAACAAGAAATGAAACTCAATCTATATATATCAACCATCACTTATTAAAACTCCATGAAAATAATATTCCAAACTGCTTAAATGAAAGCTAAATAAAAACAAATAACAATAACTATTCATTAATGATCATGTTATAAATCCCAAATCAAAAAGAAGAACCAATAACAAACACAAACTCACAGACCTTAATTATAAATTAACACACACACACACACACAAGGCTAGATTTTCAAGTAGAATCTCCAAAAAACTCCATTATTAACCCATAAGAAGGAATTGATCGAAGACTGTTAGCTATAAACATGATGAGAATAACAAAAGAAAAGTTTAGTACTGTGTAGAGAAATTAACTAACCATCTCCATCCTTGTCAAAGAGACAAAAGGCTTCCTGAAACTCTACAATCTGCTCTTGAGTCAAGACATCTGTCATGGTGCTGGCCATGTTAACTTTGATATTAATTGTAACGAAAAAAAAAAACTTTAGTTTCCACAAAGAACTAGACAGAGAAGAGAGAGAGAGAGAGAGAGAGAGAGAGAGAGAGAGAGAGAGCTATAGAGAGAGAGAGGAAAAAGAAAAGGTAGTAACAAAGAAAGAAGAGAGAAGGATCCTTAGAAAGCTATGCCACAACTCTCAACCCTCGTGGGGCTTATGTAGAATTTTTTGCAGGGAGTTAGAAAAAATAACCCATTTTAATTTTTTTTTTTTAATTAATTAAAGACAAAAACACTTTTCAGAAAATTTTAAAGAAATTTCTGGAAGTACTACTGGATCTTTACAGTAAGAGGGGGCTTGAACACAGAAAAGAATTGAATTGAATGGCCAAAGTTGTGTTTTCAGTCTGGTCTTAACAACCTAGTTGACTGGACCATGACCTTTAATCTAATTATTCAATTTTTTTATTTCATTTATATCTTGATATTTATATTAATTTTTTGTTTTATGGACAGCTGTAGGGTTGGATATTTTACAGACAAGAGCATTCAAAGTTAGGAGGGAGAAGATGTGGGGAGTTGTGTATTTTGCCTTCAAAGTTTCAACTCCTCAAAATTATATGTTCAAATTTGCTAGCTTTATGTTATGGTGCATGGAGGCATGGACTTGGTATTTTCATTGAAATTACAGGAATGCCAATGGTTTATAATGAAATTAATTGTTAAGTTTAGGGTCAATTTTCTAATGACCCTTGGTGAAGGAATTAGTCAAGTAAGGATGATAAGTATATATATAAAGGTACATCAAGTTCATAAATTCTAAGTTTTAGAATAAGAATTATATAATTAATGTGATCTTATTGTTTTAAATAAATATATAAACCATTTTATATCATAAATCTAACTCTAAAAAGACCAAAGAAAAATAAATGTAATTAAGTTTATCATCATCATCATCATATATAATTTTAAAGCCTTTCATGATTACAAAACAAAAATAATACATATTAGAAATTCAAAAAAGTTATTATAATATCGGTTGCGGTTGAATGAGTCATATTATGGCTATCACCGTATATCAAATTCTAGATTATTTAGATATAGAATCGCTTATTAACAATAAGGAGCATTCGTAGTCCTTAAATCGTACATTTTCTAAAGAATAATAATGGTAGACATATTGAAAAAAGACATTTTGGATATGATAGCTAGAATGCAAAATTTACGATTCTTGTGTATTTTACGTAAATTCATATGAACTGTAAAAGCATCCATTCTCGCCGGAACAGAATCATTTTCTTTTCAAGACATTGAGCATTTTTCTTTTCTAATATAAATCGGTGCAAATGAGATTTTTAAGCTCACTATTGTGCTAACAATTAATAGATATTACAAAAGCTTATAATCTTTGCATAGGAAAAAAAATGATGCTCCATGTAGAATTTATTTGACTATGACTAAAGATTTGTCAGTTACTTCCCAATGGGAAAATAAAATAAAAAATCATCCCATGTCAAGAATTAATGGTACCCAGCTGGGCAGCTGCATGACCATCAACTATAAGTTTTAAGTCGTTGGATCAATTGAGAAGTCATCTACTTCGTAAATCTCGATGAAGACTCTCTCTGGTCTACTAAAATTATAAAAAAATTAAACTGGATAGGAATCCGTACTCAAGCTTTGTTTTGATTTCGTGTCTTCTAGTGACTGTAGAGTTTATTCGCTAAATGGGGTCGCCAATTCACTATCCACTATTAATTTCTCGTATTTTCTTTTTCCATTGTAATTTTCGAGTGCTTCTTCCCAATCTTTTTGAGTAATGAAATTTGATCTTATTTTGCTAAAAAAAATATGAAAAACAAAAAGAAAATTTTACTGACACCCATGTGAGGGACCATATTAAAATGATTTTATCACCTTGTAGATTATTTCAAAAGAAAAATAAAAAAAAATTACATTGTTCTAAGGTTTTTAAATTTGTCAAAAGTTGATAAAAGACATGTTGAAAAATTTCAAATCTTAATCATCATTTGGAATTTTTAATTTTAGAAATAATATTATTTTTTGTGAAGATAATTTACATGACTTAAAAATCATTTTTAGAAAAGAAAATAAAAACCAACCTTTTGGAATATCTTTATATAGGCGTACGAAGAGTGTAAAAATAAGTTAAGTGTAACATTAACCGAGCTAATATTTGCATATTAGATCACTTACTGATGTATTGTACCTCAATAAAGTGGTTATATATATATATATATGGTCAGGTTATATAGCCCCCCTTATATAGCCCTCTTATATCATCTCGCCCTTGTGGGGCCCATATATATAATACAATTAAGAGAAGGGATTAGCATCATACACTACATTTTATTTACATAATTTTTTAAGTTACTCCTTATAAGGGTCTACATGAAGATGATTTAAGTGGAGATTTTAAATTGTTATTAAAAAAAATAACTGGGGATTTTAGATAAGAATGTTCTTCATGATTTGTCATAAGTTTCATAACAGAATGATTTTTTTTGAGGATGATCTATATATTTGAAAAGAATATTTTTCACAAAATATAAACTTTTAGATCAACTCCAATTCTCATTAGGGACCAGTGAGCAGTGTAAACAATCAGGTAAACCAGAAAATGCAGTGTGTGTCGATATAACTTTGACATATATTTTTGTAATGCAAAGCTTAAATTATTTGATCAAGATGCATGGATTTGGGATAAGGTGTTAAGATCATATAAGAATCTGATGATCCAACAATAATCGGATCAGGTCTAGGTTCAAATATTGTTATAAGATCCATATTGAGATCTGATCTCTGAACCAGATCCATTGACAGCCCTATATATATATCTACACTGATCATCAGGTTTACATGCACTCGATTTACATCTTAAATATTCTTGCACACACCCAAGTCCGAAGTGCATGCATCTAATATATAGTATTTACAGGGTAGGGCGTGGTCGTCATTCGTCAATGATCCACTGATCCGAGAACCAATTTGAATCGGGAACCAATTATCCCGATCTCAATTCCATATCCCTTTCGAGCAGTAGTACTATATTCTTATAGTCTCATGAAACCAGAAATACTGAACCGGTACAAACTGGAACTGAATTACAAATATTTATTAGTGTCTCTTTTGTTCATTTACGAATTGATTATCTTGTAGCTGGTTCCACCTATTTGAATTGTACACTCCAAAATTCATAGAATTGAACCGACACATATTTAAATGGGTTTCCGAATCCTGGTCACGAATTGATTGTGACCGGTAATACATGTCTCTCATGTCATCTGGTGTAGGGCCCTCGCTAGCTCATACCCAAACTTCGGCGCATTTGGCAAGACGAACATTCCCATTCCCATTCCCCCACAGACTCACCAACTATGGCGCACGTATACCGTGACGTAGCGTAGTGTAACTTCTCCTTTTTCACTATTTCGATTGACTAAAAGCGCGTGTATAATAAGTCGCTATAAGATGGATCCATGGAATCTTGATATCTGATAAGCAAGCTCTGACGTGGTACTGAATCCTAGTAAGATTTTGCTGACGTGGTGTAAAAATAATTCACTAATTAATAACATTGGAACCAATTGGCGTGTAAGTATCGTTTGACGAGAATCTGTTTAGAACCGGTTTTGCGGTGACCCGATTTCTGCCGGTTTTTCGGGAATGACAAAGAGGCTTTCTGTGGTTTATCCAAAATTTGTTCAAAATTTTTTGAATTCAAAAAAGGGTTTTCTTTTTCAAAAAGAAAATACATATCCAAAACTGAAGAATTGAAGGGGAAAACGGTAAAAACGTTTTTTTTTTCTTCTCATCTTTGGTTTATTTTGCATACCCTAAATGAACCTGTCTTTTTTTTTATCTTTTTTATTGAGCTTATTTTGTTAGGTATGGTTGTGGACGAACACTAAAGAGCTGATTTCTTAAATGTACCAACTAACATCTTGTTTACACTTTATCTTTGGGGACGTGTGGATTTGATTGAAGGTTGTTTTTTGATAATTAAGATCATATCATCATGTAATATAAATCAAAGTCAATTTGATTGAGTATTGTCCAACCAATGAGCTCCAAAAGTGGGTGTAAATGAAGTGTAAAAATAAGTGAAATATTATTGTAGATAAAGTGGGTTGAACTCATTGAATTATGAATTTGTCTTTCAAAGTTTTCCAAAGTGTTCTTCTAATACATGCATTTTTATTTTAGTACAAATCAAACATAGCAAATATATTCAGCTTAAAATATACGTAGAATGTACGTGTACAAACTTAATATGATGGTGAACATTTGATTACGGACGGGTCTTGGGGATGATTGTAAATTATACTCAATAGCATAACAAAAAGGACATCATCAATACGCGGTTTAATAACACACACACACATACGCGTTGGTCCCTTTCTCACACTCCTTTAAAATTAAAATTAAAATTAAGCTCACGCGGCTGTTGATCAGTGTTGACTTATAAACTACTCTTTAAACTCGAACAAAAAAAACACTTCAGAAACGCAAGATGAAAAAACACGTGCTCCCCAAAACGTTCAAAATTTTCAAACCCTCGTGTTCTTCACGTTAGAATTTTCCAATTAGAACAAGTAGGGAAGAGCCACACAAAAACTTCCCAAAAAGCAAGCGTCCTTCATCACAATGGTTCGCGAACTCGGATCCATAGCTGGATTAATTTAATTGTGACCGATCTCAAGTCGATCCAATCAGTTTGGCCGATCACAACACAAACCTAAAAAATAAAAATAAAATTTAATTTTTTTTTAAAGATCTAATCCGGACGAGTTGTACAATAATGGTCGATCTAGGGCGAGTCCATTTTTGGGATGGTACAACACTACTGTCAGGGATCGACTGAGTTGACTCGCTGATCCAGTCTATCACACCAACCCCACCCCGATCCAAAGAAGGATCTCCCGAGTCGAACTGATCCTATAACAAGTTGGGTTAAGATTTGGCCGGACAGAAGGGTTCATGCTGATCCCATGCAGGATCGACCGATCCAGTGAACCATATCTTTCACTCAGTTGCTTCTTGTAGCGGTCTCCGGAAGAAACTTTATTTTGGGTTTGAGGTTTTGATATATATAGATCACCCTACTGTAGTTCTTCATTAAGGATTGTACTAAAAACTCAAAACAAAAGCATTTCTGAAAATAACCTAATAGTCTGTTTGGACAAGGGATTTGGGGGAGGGATTTTGTGGGGACCAGGGATTTGGTGAAAAAATCATGTTATATTTTTCCTCAAAATCTCTGGTCCCCACAAAATCCCTCCCTAAAATCCCTTGTCTAAACAGACTATAACCAAAAATGTTCTTTTTATGATGTTTATGCATCCCTTGTCTTCAAAAAAACAATAACCCAAACGCCACCTTAACAATCAAATAGTATGTATTTCTTTTTCTCTTTTTCTGCTTTTCTTCGTAATGTAATTACTGTGAAACCAAAACTAGTACTAGCTCTTGGATGAACCCAATATGTTAAAGATGGTTTCCACGATGGGGTGCAACTTGGACAGGTTGGGCCGGGTTTGAAATCAACCCAAGACTAACTGATGTGTACAAAATATTCTAGAGAGAGAAAATAGTTTCTATTTTTAATAATTTCGTATTAGCTTTTAGGTAGGTATTTTAGGAGGTCTTAAATTGCTATTTTTGAGTTATTTTATGTTTAGAAAGTGTCCTTAGGTTAGTAGTTTACTTGGGTTGCAAGTTTTTAGGTTTTTAGTAAGTTTTGGGCTCTTTGGTGAGGAGTTATCTATATAAAGAGCTCCTAGTACGAAAATTAATTAAGTTTTATAATGAATATATTTTTGATTAGTAGAAATCGTTGAGTTGAGAGTTGAAACGCTTCCGCAAATATTATTTACATCAATTTTGGTATCAGAGCCTCGTGCGCTCTTGGATTGTGAGACGAGATGTTTTTCATGGATCGTGTGGCGCTTATACGGAAAGAAGCGCGTGAGAATCTTGATCAGCGTGTGGAGTCGATGGAGAAGAAGGTTTCGAATTTCACAGAAAAGTTGGATGCAACAGCCCAAGGAGTGAAGGAGCTGTCCGAACTTGTGAAGGCCATGATGATGGTGCAAGCAACAGGTAACGTAATTCCCTTGCTTGGTTCGAGTAAATCCCCCCAAACCCATGCCGAAACTGATCCGTACCCTAGAACCCTTTTCCCTCCTCAACAAGTCACATCAAGTTCTGCCCTTCCACAACAGAAATTGAAGACCATTGAGAAGGAAGATCCCACTACCTTTAACAGGACAATCATCCCCCCATCCCGACCTGTTAAAGTTTTCACCCCCAAATCAGAGGTCCCCCAACCTTTGATTGATGTTGAAATAAAACTGCAAAGACAAGGAAAATCAGATTTAGTTAAAGAGGATGACGATGGATTTACTGGTGTACCATACACAGTTGCTGCTGCGAAGAAGAAAAGTTGTCCAGATCAGATTTTTGACCCACGTATTGATGAAAACTCCAGCATTCAAGGGCTGTTTGGTCATGGGATTTATGGTAAAGAATTGTTTGGTCACATCGAAGAGCACTTAACTGTTGAACTGCCGGATCCGCCTGACGCTGATGAGGAAGATTCTTCAAAGTTCGGGTCGAACTTTTTCGAAGCCGGGGAGTATGATGTGTACAAAATATTCTAGAGAGAGAAAATAGTTTCTATTTTTAATAATTTCGTATTAGCTTTTAGGTAGGTATTTTAGGAGGTCTTAAATTGCTATTTTTGAGTTATTTTATGTTTAGAAAGTGTCCTTAGGTTAGTAGTTTACTTGGGTTGCAAGTTTTTAGGTTTTTAGTAAGTTTTGGGCTCTTTGGTGAGAAGTTATCTATATAAAGAGCTCCTATTACGAAAATTAATTAAGTTTTATAATGAATATATTTTTGATTAGTAGAAATCGTTGAGTTGAGAGTTGAAACGCTTCCGCAAATATTATTTACATCACCAACTCAAGCTTTAACCTGCCTCTGGAATGGTCAGGTTAATTGGGTTCGGGTTGCTAAATGCCTAAACCCAAAATTTGAAAATACCTACAAAGTCCAAACCCATGTTGGGTTGTGCCCCCCCATCACCATTAGGGTCGGGTTGGGCCTGCCCAAGTTACACTCAATGTGAGTCATACGTGCGCACTGCCCAAGTTACACTCAATGCGCGTGCAGGTGGACTGTATATGTGAGAAGGAAAATTCAATATGAATTGGATTTTGTCAGAAAGGAAAGTGATAAAAATGCATGCTAATCTCCGACTTATTTAGAACTAGTAGTTTCTTACAGCTACAATGTTTACAAAAACCAAATAGAAAAAGGATGGTTTGCAATACCTCTCTCTCTATCTATCTCACTCTGACTCAAATTGGCATGCCCTTGGGAACAATTTGATCTTTGATCCACATATAAATTGGAACCAGCACGTAGTACATTCCAGCCATGGCACCAAGAACGAACCGGAGAAAGAACACAAATGGATTTACAGGTTTACTCACATCTTCCACCTTTGGACCAAGCTGCATCAACCCACACACATTAAAGATCCACATTAGAACAAAGAAACCCAAACAAGAAGCCTCAACCTTTTTAAGCATTTTTATTTGGTTAAGCACGACCCAGTTTAGCTGAAACTTATGAATGAAACATAGCTTAATTTATGAGCTCCTATGCTTGTTGATATTAAAACAGAAAAGAAGACAAAACAGAAGAACAACATATGCCTCTTGTTTTTCTTTTTTGATGCATCCAACATCCCTATTTTCCTCAGATTCATCTTAAGTTTATTTCTATAATTAGAGGTTTTATATTTTATTTTTTGATCGGGTAAGATTGACTTTACCGCCAAAAGAATAGAGTAATTACAATTTACAAAGAGAAAGGTGAAAGCTATGAATTCAAAGTGTTTTACATGTTTTTGCCTCCTATGAAACTTCAATTCTCACTTGTTGATTAAAATTTGGACTTGTGCTTCATATGATCATATATCATACACAATATCAAGTTCAATAATTCCAGTTTGAGTGAATATTCATGTTTGATAGCACTGATACAAGTACGATGCAGAATCTAAATATAGTTGCATGATTTGAGGGCTTTGAATGTTCCTAAGTGCATAGAAGCAAAGCAACTCTAGTTATTTTTCTCAGTATAAGTTCTCACACATTTGATAGAGACTCTAATGGTTGTATCAGTCTACCACAAAAGGTCAAAATGTGCTTCATTACACAACAAACTGTAACTGGTAGTAGATTTGCTATATAAATAAGGCTGGAAACACTCATCATATTAAGAGATCTAATGTCATAATTCAACACTGAAGAATTTCACAAAGGACTATTTTTGGAAGTAAGATTTTACTAGCTAAGAAGGGCCTTTACTTCGGACAAGTTAACAGACACTAAGCACTTGTGAATCTGTTTCTGGAATCACTCCCTGTAAGACATTGCCATCGCTATATGCCCCCCACACCCCCCACCATGGCTCCTGAATATGGCATATTGGCGACATCTTAGCAATAGTGTTCCATAATCTTTATGGTATCTGAATTCCCAATATAAGAAGAGATATAACCATCCAAAGTGTATTAACTACATTGAGGCAGATAAGTTGAACTGGTTTTAGTCCTCACAAAACCAAATGCGGTATCCAAACCATCCAATCATTCATAAGAATTGTATAAGGTTGTAGACACTCATTAGCTTAAGTAGGATCTCTGATATGTCTAATCCTATGGTTTGTTCATGCAGATTAGGTAATTGCAAGTAAACATAAAGTAAGCCAACAACAAACAGGGATGTTCTCAGTGTTTTTTTCTCCCCTTCACAACCAAGAGAAAGTAAAAAGCATGAAGAGATAAATCACCTGCAGTGGAGAATCCCCGGATGCAGGCTTCACACCTGTCACAGAGCATCCCATAATCAAGCCATGGCGGCGGACTCCACGGTACCATTTTGGGCCAATTCTCTTTAGCTGAACATCTTTAAATCCAGCATTCTTGAACCACTCAATGTACTCTTCCTCCTTTGGAAAGAGCATCCACATATCCGCAAAGAAGCGGGACAACCAAAAAGTCGGGTACACAGGTCCAATCAAACAAGCCTTGCCACCTATTTTCAACACCCTGTATGCCTCCTTAATACCCCTCTGTGGGTCTGGCCAGTACTCAATACTGAAAAAGGCAACCATGGCATCTCCATTAATGACCAACTAGTATAAAACCCAAGATTTCTCTTTGTTTTTCTTCACATAACAAATACCATGAATTGACAATCACCAAATATTTTGGGATTTTTTGTACACAACAGAAACAAAAATAAGTGAATGATAATTTGATGTAGGTGGGTGAATGTGTGAATAATACTAAATAATTATAATAGAGACATATAAATTGTTTGTGGAAACATAAGGCCCTAAGCGTAAAAAGCTCCAAAAAGAATGATAGCGAAAGATTTAAAAGAGAGATGAACTACTATCAAAATATATTCTTCCTCCAAGTTCAATTTTGAATTACATCCAGTACCCCCATGGCCCATGTTCCTAGATATTTGTACATTTTCAGGAAAATCTTTTTGCATTCCCAATAAATCATTCATTCACGTATCTACATATTATTTCTAAAATTAATCTCAACAAATATTACCAATTTAAAAAGAAAAAAAATTGACAACATTTAGTGGAAGAAAAATTATGGGTATTACCTCCCAGCAGAAACATATCGATCCGCATAATCTGTAGGAAATGGAAGATCCTCAGCATCACCTTCAATTATTTTGCAGTCCTTCAAGGCCTCTTTCTGTTTCGCTTTCTCGAGCTGGTGAGGCGACTGGTCGAGAATTGTAACATTTTTTGCATCAACATGTTTAACTATACCTAATGTAGTGAACCCAGTTCCACCACCAACATCCACCACCACCAAATTCCGGTCATACAGGTCTGCAGGCTCAAGTGCATCATCTCTCATATCTTCAGTCCAGTGGCCAGGGTTAATGACATGGTCATAAACTATTGAGAGGAACCTGTAGAACCAAAATGCCTCCTTTTTGTGCTGTATGAATCTAGGTTGAGAAGCAGGTCTTGGAGTAGAAATACTGCATCTGGGTACTATTAGGGTTCTAGCTTTAGAACTCCTTCTGCAAGATACCAAACCCAATTTGGGGATAGACTTCCCATTGAAATTTGACCCCACAAAACCTAATCCGTTTGGAGATAGTCCTCTTCTAAGTGTGAGATTTTCAGCTCCATTGAGCAATGAAGAAGCCATGAAATGGAAAAACGAAGTAAACCCACAACCAGAAACTAGTAATAATCTTTATGCTTCAGCTATTGAAACCTAGAAAGAAAACCCAGAATCAAACTATACTGATTCTTCCTACTATCTGGTTATTGAAGATAAAAGATATGGTTTTCTTGACATAGTTAGTTCATCTGCGACTGATATCTAAGTGGGTTGTGATGATTCAACAGATAAATTTATATGAAAGATTCAAAGGCAAAAACACTTGATAAAAGAGACTTACCTGATTCAGTGAGATTGCCTGAGAGAGTGAAGAGAGAAAAAGAGAGAAGAAATAGCCTGATTTTGCAGGCACATTTTTGGTTGGTTGGTTTTTTTCAGCAATCTTTCCGTGACCTTTTTTATAGTCGCAAAATCAGATTCCATTTCACCCCTCGTGTGTATCGTATAGGGTGGGACTTGGGTTGGGTCAACCCGACCAACCCGGTATTTGGGCAAGCATGGGCGAAGGTTGTTGGGCATTTGGGCAAGTATGGGCATTATTTTGCCAACCCGTAGTCAAATTTGGGCAAGCATGGGCATAGATAATTGCCAACCCAAGCAACCCGCCCAACCCGAGAAACGTTTATATATACTAAGATTTAAATTGATTTCTAACATGGAAATATGTGACCAGAAAAAGAAAACTCTAATTTTACCAAGTATTTTGAAAGATATAAATAGATAAATATATTAAGTTACTAATATAGGGTGAAGGTATTAAGACCCAAAATAAAAACTTTCCTTTTGTCTCATTATATGTAAAGTAAAATTATAATATTACTTAATAAGTAAAATTCAAAATAGTATAAAGACAATTATGGATTTGGATTTCGTTGTTACTATATTTTGTTTAAATTTTTCATTTATTATGTGAGTAGATTGTTAGTTTGTTTATCTTTTTAAACTATGAAGGATATTTTATTTATTTAAATTTATTATTTATTTTTATTAATTTTTTGTATTAATAATTTCATTCAATCACCTAAATTTATTGAAACATGGGCAACCCGAAGAACCCAAGAAACCCGAAGAACCCGAGAAACTCCACTCGGGCCATGCGTGGGTAAGCCTCTTATAGGTTTTGTGGGTTCTATGGGCATTCTGGGCAAATAAGGTACAGGGTGGGCATGGCATGTCCAAAGCCTCTAACCCGCCCAACCCGCCCGAGTCCCACCCCTTACACGTTTCGCTCCGCTACACCGCAGCACATTAGTTAGCCAAATATTTGCATTGGAGACGGGATATTTACATCAAATTATTCTTACACTTAGCTTACACCATATCTGTAGGGACACCCTATATGTCATCCTAAAAAACATGGTAGACAATCTATATTAAGACAAAATCATCTTCCCAAAAAATCAGCAATTAGTTCATTTTACAAAAAATTGCATTGCTATAAAACTTTAATCTTTTCATAAAATGATGAAATTTTAAGCTTCATAAACCGTCTATTTCACCATCAATTTTCAACTACTTGAAGAAGGTTATCTTTTTGGAGAAATATTTTGCAACATTCTTGCCCTTCCTATTGGCCGTAGTGGGGATCAAGCTTACTATGATTTTTCCTCTGGCCAATGCGACCGGCCAGAACCAACACCGGCCTTTGAAAGCGGCAAACGCAAAAAACTACCTAGCAAGTTTTTCAGGGAGTGGTTAAAGCCTCATCGTGCATATTTAAGCGAAATTCCAAAGCCAAAATACCTGAGAGCAAATTTTGATCCCGGTTAAGTGTAAAATCCAAAAAATAACAAATAAGGTTTCAACGCTGAAATCATTTAATATTATCATCTCACAACATGTAGATAATCGAACTAGAACCTAAGTAATCAGAGCGTGTAGCGGAAGCATTAGAACGACCAATAAAAAGATGTCCCTAATTCCAAAATGTTTTCGGAATGAGAATGTGAAAGCGTGGTTCAAAGCGGGAGTGTGAGGTTCCAGAGTTGAACATCACGCATATACCACGTTTCAGGGTACTAAGGCTAGACCCGGCCCTATACAAAATCAAGGGTGTAAAAGACGGCCTTTAATGGAGAAAGTGTTCCTTTGTGAGACTTGAACTCGCCACTTGCCTCCAACCACTGAACACAGTGGTCCTTGGCCAAATACATACAATTCAAGCCAAGCTCTTTTTTTCCCCTAAAAATTAAAATTTAAACAAATTAAGTTCAAACGCAGATCATATTGTGCACACTTTCACTAAAGAACAGCTCAACGGAGCCCAAGTCACATTGATACCTCATTTGAAGCACAGAAGCAGTCTGATCTATAATATAAACACGTAATTATAAACTTATTTCAGAAAAGAAACTTTGCATCTCATGAGAGAATTTTAACCTTGTTCCAGTGTCTGGATTGCCACAAGTAGTTATCATTCAGTATCTGCACCTATGAACTGTGGTGTCGAGGAAGACTGCTTTCACGGTAAATCACGGTAAATATAACTTATATATATCCCTATCTATCTAAACCAGAACTGAGGAAGTCCATAGGAGAAATGGACATGAAATATACTTGAAGGTTCATGATGTTTCAGGTGGCATACGAACTTCACGGAGCTGCACAGAGTTCTCAAAGCAGTGATCGAAACCGAAGTGTGGGTACCTTTCATACCATGTATCCTGCTGCTCATGAGTGTCCCAGTGCTCCCCACTGCTGCTCTTCCCATACTTGTGCACCCAACCAGAGCCATTGTGGCCTTCTCCCCACGTGCGGTTCCACCGCTCCCCGTACTTCCCTTGCCACCATGTTTCCCCTTGCTTGACACCATGTCCATTTGGATCAAAATTCTCATCCCATTTGTCACCCCATTTGGACCACCCATCTCCCTCTGAGCGCTCGGCCCATTTGTCGGTGTATTTCATGCTTCCCCCCTGCCCATCATACTTCTCACCCCACCTGCCAAAGTTAAAAAAAAAGAAAAGGAACAAATTGAAGGTTCAGGTTATTTAACACATTGCCAATGCATTTTGATATGTGAGGTGGTGTCTTACACCTTATGATTTTTGTTCTTTTACTTCTATTGAAGAATTCAATCAGAATAAAAGGACCAAAAAAAAGATTTTTGAAGTCATATTGGTCAAAGGCGTGTGCATAGAAGTAGGATTTCAAAACTTTTAAATGCTGGACTGCTACCAATACGAAAAAAATGCTTGACTGTCAATTTCTGTAAATTTGCAGTGGGAGTTCAGTCATTTTACTTAACGAAGAATATGTCCAATGCAAGGTCAAGCTGAAATAGATCCCATATAATCCTACGGATCCCAACCTCAGACAACAGGATGTACTGGTACGGATTCAAAATGAATGGAACAGTAGTGAAGTTTCTTGTCTCTACCATATAAAGAGAATACCCAACTCTAATAAAAGAAATAAACAGGAATTCAAGTTTCTCCAGTAGTACTGTACTTTAAGCCCAATATTATTGGAAATACGTATTAATTTGTATCTTCTTTCATGGAAAAGAGAGAGAGAGAGAGAGAGAGAGAGAGAGAGAGAGAGAGGGGGAGGGGGTAACGAGTGGAAGTGAAGAACTAATTTGAGGTAAGGTGATATTATGGTACCTCTCATGCCAAACATGAGCATGGCCAGCTTCTAGGGGTGTGTTCGGGTCAATGCTGCAATACTTGTGGGCCCACTTCTCGGCTTGGCCCATTTCATCATAATGTTCCCACCATTTCTCTTGCCACTCACCACCCACTCCGTTCTTCCCCCACTTGTCAGCAGTTTTCTCCATATTTACAACTCCAGTAACATGATCCTACCAAAAAAACAAATCCACAGTTCGGCTTGTTAATAAATATTTTATACAGTCATGCAGATAGATGAATATTAGATTTGAAGCTGAAATTCTAGGCAATAAAATAAGACAATAGACAGCTGAAGTACTTCCTCAACATAGATCACCTCACTTTCATCTTGTGAGTAAAGCTAGGCCAATTTTGAGGCCTCAGCAATGAAAGATTAGATATTTATCTTGTTCTGCAGTTCATCCAGGACCAAGACCAAAAGGACTCATGATTATACCATTAGGTTTTCTTTCTTTTCTTTTCTTTCTTTTCTTTTCTTTCTTTATTTATTTTTTTTTAATTTTTGATTGATACATAAAAGACTAAATTATGATTCACCTGAGTTATATGACTCAAGCATATATTCGGTAAGCCTGAAATGGATAACTCGAAGAACTCTAACCATACAGTACGAGTACACGTTTCCGAGATCACTGAAGGTAGACTTTCACAGTTTCACTCAACCAAAGTTTTCTCATATTATATGGAACCGTTAAATATAATGAAGTGAGCATGAGAAAAATCAGTTTCACTTTGCTAACCTGCCACATGGATTCTTTCCAATATTCACGCCAAACATTTCCTTCTGCATCACGTCCAGACTTTTCTGAACCAAGCTCTTTATAATCGAACTGGCCTACAGCCTCCCAGAATTTATCCTCCCACTCAACACTTTGGTCAGCACTAACTCCCCTAGTCAACGTCCACCTGCAGAGAACCCCATCAGGTCTTCGCTCTATACCTGTCTCCTTCCACCACTTCGATCCGTCAAGATTCACTCCTTGAGTTGACACTTCATCAACCTTATTAAGAGCCTCAGCTGCTTCCGCCGCGTTTACAGAAAATGACATATCATGTTCATGTTTCTCTCCCATGGTAGGGACTTCTAAATTGGGATTAGAAAGGTCCACCTTCCCAACCTCCATGAGGGACTGAAGGGGAGGAAGAGGAGGGTTGTGAATTTCAGATAAGGTACTCTCGAAGGGAATTAACAAAGAATCTATAGTTCGTTCTTTCTCTACCACTGAATAGGCTGGGTTTGTAGATGAAGTAGGTTTTCCAGCTGCCTGTAAATTACCAATATCTTCTGAAGTTTTATTACCATCCGGAGGAGGTGTCCAGGACCAAAAATCTGGACCTGGTGTTCCAGGTCCTAAAGTTTTTGATGGAGTCACGAATATACTTCCAGCTTGTGTTCCTGATCAGATTAGATTGGAAACTATAAATTCAATAACATACAGTGACTTGTGTGGTTGTAGGTCACGAAGAAAAATGCACTGAAATAAAGTTAAAGAAAAAAGTGCCCTGCAATTAAAGTTAACAGGCCAGAGCTATATTTCTGCAATATGGACAAAAGCAACTCCCTCGCTCCCAAAATACTAATCCATAGCGTGTACCCACAAATTAGAAATAAACCTTCAAGAGATTGAAGTTTTCCTTCCATTTTAAGATATCAATCAACTGAGGTCTAGCATGAGAGGAATAAATTCATAAAACTATGAGAGGAACAAATTCATAAAACAAACAGATCAGGAAAAAATTCGTAGAAGTAAGCTCTAAAAACATCCAAAGTCCGAAATTAAGATAAGCACTCCATCATGGTAGAAAACCAGAGAAAACAAGAAGTATTAACATTTAACAGTCAGTCTTTATTCCATTACAACCCTGTTTCAAGAATAAAAAGGCAAAATTATTCTCATAAGAAATATAGGGTGCTTTAACACAAAGTTATTGAGTATCATCCTTCAAGTAGATAATTAACATGAAGTAACTCAAATTTCAGGGAAAATGTGGCATGTAGAAGGGTGGCAAGGAAAAGATAGTGTAAAAACTAAAGGCCGCCAACTATTGTACTCAACTTATTGGTCCATAACTAATCCCAAAAAAAAAAAGAAGAAGTTAGTGGTCCAATTAAACGGGCCAATTAGGGAACCCACTTCAATTCTATCATCAAGTATTTGTTACTATAACTCATGTTTGGACCATTCAACGTAGTGTTGAGCTTCTTTCCACATGTTTGTTCCTTCTCTCCTTATTTTCTTGATCAAACTTTTATGGTATCAGTTTAGTTAGCTTAACAGCCTAAAGTTCTCAGCGCAAACCTTATTTACCTTCTAGGATTGCTATTACTAATGCCATATTAGTTGCTTCATTGGATGTACATACTTGCACCTGGTAGATTATCCAATTAACCATTTTGCTCACATAAGCTGGTAACTGGTAAAATAGAAACCATTGAGTCCCATCTAATATGGATACCCCCAACCCAGTAATTTTTTATAATTTATTGGAGAATTCTAGGTATGAAAATATTCAAAGATAAAAAAAAAAACACCTTTGTTTTCCTTTCCCACAATGCTCTTGAGGCATCAAAATCAGACAAACAGGAACATTCCATAGTGAGAGATATGACACTTGAGAATCGAAAAGAATTTTCAAAGCAAAATGAATTTGTAACATAGTTTAGGGGTCAGGGGAATACTAAGAAGAGAATCCCAGTATGGTAAGTGTATCACCTTGTCCCCCATTTGTAGTAAATGTTATATGATCCTCACATCATTAATTGAGTTTAATGAAACAGACCCAATTATAAAGACTCAAATTCTAAAACCCTAACAAGAATATTTGCACATTTCATCTCCCACCTACAGAATTAAAAGCTTCAAGAAACAGTTAGTTTTTAATAAAATTGCAATTCCACTATTCCAGACCAAAATAAGAGAGAGATTTGAATGCTAAATTACCTTCCAGTTGATTTCCCACTGCTCCATTACTCTCAGTTTTTGATAAACCCAATCCAGAGGAATCTAAATCATTAGAAGAAGCCTTGTTCAGGGGAGGACTCTCCTTAAGAAGAGCTTGAGCAGCAGCAATTGCAGCAGCAGCTCGATCAATCACCTGCAATCTCTGAATACGATCTCGCTCTTCCTTCGGAACTTCCAGAATCTTCTTAAACTCATCACTCTTCTTCTCCAATACTTCCGGATTATTATCATCATCATCATCATCAACTGTAGCAGAATTCTCAGCGATCTTCTGAAATTCGATTTCCTTTCTCTCCCGATCCACTGCTTGCTTCCACATATCCAGATACGAATCGGCATTTTGAACCCTAATTCCCCAACTTCCCCTTCTTCTGCTTCCCCTATTAACTGTTGTAGTTGTTGTTGAAACAAAGTGGAAAGTTTTATTGTGAGGAAGAGGTAGGAGAAGAGCGTGTAGGTTAGCGCGAGTGAAAGCGCTAAACTGAGACGCCATTAATGCTGATATGTGGAGGAGATGAGCTTGCAGAGGCAAAGTTTTAGAGAGAGAAATAGAGAGATGAAAATGGCGGTGGTGGTGGTGGTGGTTTTGAAGGAAGTGAAGATTGTGAGAGGGGTTTATGGGATTCCGTGAACTTTTACTTTTTGGGGGAAAATGTTTGCTTGCTTGCTTGAGATGGAAGGAAGGTTGCGGATGCTTTGGGAAAGAGTTGCTTCCAGTCTCCAGTGGAGGAAGAGGAGGAGGAAGAAGTGGAACTCTGTAACTGATTTTTTTAACGGTTCTTTACCAGAAACATAACAGATTTTTGGGTTTTTAGATACTATAGATGATGAATTCCAAAAAAATAAATACAACTGTACAAGATTCTGTACAACAATGCAACATTAGTTACAGAGGAGCGAATGCGATTTTGTTGACCCACAATTAACGTGGGGCAACAAAACCCCTATATCTGATAGGAGATTGAGGTCCTGACGGACGTTACCCAAGTGTCAGCTACCAATTAGTAGAGGAGTAAAATTGCCACATCATCTCGGGATGGGAGGGTTTTCATAGTGCGTCCAGTGAGAAACGTCTCTTCTTTCGTTTTCAAGTTCCCCATTTCTGTCCAATGTCGTGTGGGTCGTGACCCTTTGCAAACATCACACATTGAGTCCAAGTGTCTAACCCTCATGTGTCACCTGAGCTTTTTTTTCTTAGATACGAATCTTTAACAAATCTATATAATTTGATTTTGGTGTTAATTACTTTTTTAAAAAAACTTTATGGTACTACTTGATGATTGACAAGGAATAAGGCATACCATTTTGGTGTTAATATGTAAGGCAGATGCCATTCCCATCAAAAATAATTACAAGGCACATGAGTCCATAATTATCAACATCCANAATACAACTTTAGTTTCTCTCATCAACCCTAACTTTTTTTCTCTGCTCCCAAGACCGATCCTTCTCCTTGCTCTGTTTTCTCCTCTCACTGTCCCTGTGATGATGAGGAAGACAGTGATCCCTATAATGATGACGATGGAGGAAGGCGGCATGTTGGGGGTCGCCAATCTTTTTTCCTTCTCCTCTCACGATTCCTGCTATGATGAAGACGGTGATCCCATTCCCTGCGATGATGACGGCCTCATTTTCTTCCCCCCTCTTAGTAATTGTAGTTGAGTTTATTTTGTCTATTCTCTCTTTTTCAGATCAGAAGTAAAGGATCTTGTAGGAAAGTGTATTATTTAAAAGTGGGGTTTCAGAGTGATTTTAAGGGTTTTCCTATGTGTGCTTGCAGGTAATAAACTCTAGGGGTTTTAATTTTTTTTTCTAATATTAAATTAAAATGACTCTAGAATAATGGTGGATTCAGTTGGAAAAGGTATTAGGGGGATTCCATTTGGAGGTTTTGATTGCTTTAAACTAACATTGGGATTATGTTTTGTTTTTATTTTTTCTGATGCAAGTTTGTTTGATTTCTTGGGGATCTGATTCTAGGTTTCAATTTTTGCTAAAAAAAATAAAAAAAATTTACTGGTTAGGTTTTCATGTCAGTAAACAGACATGGAGTTTTTTGTTTTTGTATTGAGATTTACTCTTTCCTTCTATTACTTAGTAGAAGCTTGTTTCTCTCCTTCATAAATGATGATAGTAGAAAAGAGCCTTGAGTAACTTGCAGATATTGATTTTTTTTATATACATTTTTCCTTCATTTTAGGTTTCTGATTGTTTTCAATTTATGTGTTGCAAGTTTGCTGATGGGTTAGGGTTTAGAGTCTGATATAATTTGTGTTGTCAAAAATAACTAGGGTCACTAGGGTCGCCGTTAGGGTCAACCCTATTAGAGTTAGGGTTTGATAAATTGACTCGTTTAGTAAACGAGTCAGGATTAGGGTTGACAAATTTTGACCCGTTAACCCGTCAACCCTAGGCGGGTTGACCCGCGGATGACCCGTTGCCAGGTCGTGACCTTCCCCTTCCACACATTTGGTTCAGCTCTCCTGTGTAACTGTGTAACCTAAACTGGGGCAAGATTGATTCAAGGGTTAAATTTTAGTAAAAGTGTTCATTTCACTATAGAGATCATTTTAAAAAAAATTAACTCTCTCAAAAATATTATCCCAGTAAATTAATTTATAATCAATTCATTCTAAAAAAAATTACCCATAAAATTGCTTTTCAATCATTTCTCGATAGAAATTTAATAGAACTAGAAATTTTAAAATACATTAATTTTTTTTGTAATGTTGTTCTCCATAGTAAAAATGAACATTCTCAACAAATATTAATCCTTAAATCATCTATGATGAACATTCTCAACAAATATTAACTCCATCACTTATAAGCCCTAAACATTTTCACAAAATATAATTTTCATTTGGTGTTTAATTACTTCTTTTCTTTACACCTTTCGTGTTACTTGATAAGGAATAGGGCATACCATTTTGGTGTTAATATGCAAGACATATAAGTCCATAATTACCATCCATGATAATGCATAACATAAAGAACACTTCAAGTGAACTCTTGAGCTTAATCATCAATGCTCGTTTTCAAAGAAGGATGGCTCCTTCCAAGATGAATCAAGCACCATGAACGATACAGAAAAATCATCAATTATACAAACCTACATAGCAATACCAGTACCCTCCCCATGGTGATGATTGTTATCGAATCCAATCCGAACAGGCCAACTCGTAACGCCCAGCCGGATGAAGTACATAAAAAAAAAAATAGTAGATGTGTAATGATGAACCCACTGGGTTAACTATACGCACGACTGCAGGAGCCGTGTTAGCCCCAGTTCATGGTCTTTCCAGGCCCAATTTGGATCACTAGGCTACCTAACGGGGCTCCAAGCCAAAACTTTTACCTATGCCCCGAGCTCAATGTACACCTGCTCAGATCTTACAGCAATGCATGCGTTTTTAGGGTCGTCAAGCCGGACATATTATTCCACGTGGCAACTCAAATTCCCTTCAACTTTTTCTTCTTCAATCTATAATACAATTCAGGACGGAGGGCAAATTTGTCCTTTACATAAGCTATTAAGACAACTTTGTTCCCTCCGTCTCTTCTCCTCCCCTGCCCTCCTCTCTGCCATCCTTTGATTTGATTCAAACCACGGCCAAGTGTCTAATTGTTTTAGCTAATTATTTTGTAAAACTATTTTCTACAACTTTTAACCCATGATGGAAATCATGTCTTAAAATAATTTGATTTTTTTTTTTGCCTCTATGCGACCTTACAAACCAAAATAATCGTTGGCACATGAAGGCGCAGGCAAATGAAGATATAAGATCGGCTCTCTGAATTTTTTTTTGAAGGGACCGCCCTCTGAATAAACTTCGATACATTCAACGTATCAACTACGAACTATTCTTTTTTTTTTTTTTTATCGTAATCAACTACGAACTATCAATTAATTAATACAAAACCCACCCATAATATAGCATATAATAAACACACATTTTAAACATCACATCCTAAACCAAAATTTATCCAAAAGGCCCGGTCGGTGGTATGGACGGCAGTGGCGGCGGCGGCGGCGGCGGCGTCCAGGGAGGCGGCATGATATCGGGTGGCGTTGATGGCGGCGGCACAATCCCCGGTGGTCTTGGTGGTAAATCATCAGGTGGTTGGGGTGGTAAAATATCTGGTGGTGGCAAAGGAATATCAGGAGTCGGTGGTGATGGAAGTGGTGGGCCAGGAAAATCTGGGCCTGGCAAGTCCGGCCCAGGTGTCCACTGTGGAGGCTCTGCTATCTTTTCTGGTGGAATTGGATCCATTTCTGGAGGTGTATGAATTACTGGCATCTCTTCCGGAAAAGAAGGTTCTTGAGGGGTTGTCGGGGATGGGAACTCCGGTGGAGTTTTCCCCGGTGGGTCAGATATTGAGTCATAATAAGATAAATGCTGTGATGTTGAGCTGATCATCATAAGATTACCAGCAGTTGCAGTAGTAGTGTTGGTTATTTGGGGGTACACCTGGTAGTATAATTTGTTTCTCATATTCAGTACTAGTGAAATTGATGAGATTGCATGATGATGATGACTCCAAGAGTGGAAGAGAGAGACTGGATGTAATTTTCTTAGGGCTGAACTTGAATTTGAAGAAGAAGTAGAGCAGCAACAGAGTGGGATTAATATTGATTTCTTGAGGAATAGGTTTGTAGAGATCAAAGAAATACTAGTTGACATGTTTGATGTTTGTCTTCTGTAGCTTCTTTTTCTCTTTTTTCTTCCGTTTTCTGATTCAAAGTCGTGAGTGAAAGTGTGAACAACAGAGCAATGGAAGTATGTAAGCAGGGTAAGACAAAGGGTAAATGACACGTGGATACAAAGGTATTACTAGTTAGGTCATCTTCTCTGCTTAGTGATGTCACGTGGCAAGCATGCAACATTTCCTTTGCCAGGATATTTACGCCCTACTTTTAAATAGTTACCCCGACTTATGCTTATACGCCCCGGTGGGTGCAACAAAGTAAAAGAGTGGGGTATGACTATGTATAAAGGTGATGTTAATAGAGGGTTCAAAATGGTTGGGAGGTAGAATAGTTAAATGGGCTTTTAGCCCAAAATCCCTCCTTTAACTTAAAACTCATTTTATTAAAGGAGTGGTTCTCTCTCTTTTTTTACACCCTACTAAAATTAGATAATACACTTTATTCCACCGTCATCATCATCTTCACTACCTTCATCCCTATTCCACCATCGGATAGCTACAAATTAAACAAAGAGAGAAGAGTGAAGACAAATTAAACAAAGAGAGAAGAGTGAAAAGAAAGAGAGAGAATGAGAGGACCCGAACCAAGACCACCACCCCCTGCCCAAACGAACACCTACAGACCCACCCACCTACCTAACCCCCCTTCCTTCCTTCCCTAGCTCCCCTTCTTTTCCCTTATCGTCAAACAAAATTTATTTTTTTTCAAATCAAATCCAACCAAATTTTTTGACAAACAATAATAGAAAACACGATCTCGATTAGTAGTGGTTGAAAATTTCAATCGAATTCGACCACCAATGATCGAATTTGTCATCTTCTTAAATTTTTTTTTTTTTAGATCTGAATTTTTTCTTTTTTGATCGATGGGGAGAGAGGGGTGAATTCGACTATTGGTGGTCAAATTCATCGTCTTCTTGGAATTTTTTTTCAAATCCAATTTTTTTTTCTTTTTGATCTGTGGGGAAAGAGGGGCACGATCTAGAGAGGTGGTGGAAGGGGTCAGGAAAGGAAAAAAAAATCAGGCGACCGGTGGTGACACACGGTGGAATAGGAGTGAGGGTGGTGAAGATGATAGTGATGATAATAAGGATGAGATGTATGATAAACTGCCCTTTAGTAAACCAAATCAAGTCCCCAAACGGTTGTAAAGTGGACTGATGTACGTTTCCCCAAACGGTTGATGTAGCTGTCAAAGTCGTTGAAAGTGAAGAGAGAGATAGAGAGTGAAAAGGGAGAGGGAGAGCTGCCAAAATTGGGGCATTGCTACAGTTGAGTTGTAGTAATGTCCTCACCCTAATTTTTTTTCTAAATACCGATTGTGTCCTGTAACCTTATTTATTTATATACACTTGGTTTACACTTTTCAGTGGGGTTATATGGAGTCGATCCAAGGGTTAATTTTTTTGGACACTGATCTCCTTAACGTCTAGATCACATCTCACTATACATCGTTATCAATGGACGCACATAATATCTATTTTATTTATATTTAGTTTACACTCTACTTTCACCAATTGTAGAGCTCACTCAAATTTGATTCTATATTGAAAGTTAAAGTTACGTATGATGATGTGTCCAGGTCGGTAGAGGTAACCTTGAATTAAACTGAGGAATTCAGCAATTCTTAAAGGACTGTCACTCTTCTTCGAGAAGAAAGGGAGGTGGCTTCCGAGATGAGGGATGAGCGTGAGCGAAGAAGAAGAAGAACGAATATCCTTAGAGACAGAGAGCCAGTCTGAGAGAGGGAGAGAGAGAGAGAGAGAGAGATAGATGTCCAGCCCAGTATCCCCCCGTTGGGTATTTATGGCCTTACCCTCTTGGGGTCTTTCTTCTCTTCCTCCCTCATGTTCTTTCCTCTTCTAGGAAAAGACAAAATCAGAGGATATTCTTGACACGTGTCCGGTGGGCCACTCCGTTAGGTGTCAGGACGGTTTCCTGACAAGAATTTTCATGATTGATATGGAAGATATCCTAACGGTTATTGCTCAGACTTTCTCCTGGCGTCTCTCTCTTCTCATGAGGAATATCTTGGCGGGGGCGCCCTGGAGGGGGGCGCCCTGCTATAATGGCGCCCTGCCTCCAGGTGATGGCGCTCTAGCTCCTCCCACGTGTTCTTTCCTCTCTTGCCCTCCAATCCTTTTCATCTCGTTTGACCCCCTTTTCTTTCTACAAAAAAGCGAAACCCTCGTTCAATGATGTTGTACCCCGAATAGACGAAAGCATCCATGGTGATACTGCTCCCGTGGCGCCTA
>MVGT01003118.1:923909-946416 GCA_002174775.1 Macleaya cordata | reverse complement strand
GACTGACGAGGTCGTAAATGAAGAGGTAGCTGCGAGAGACGGGTATTCAAAGTTTCAAACAAAAAGGAATTATAGAAAAGCAAGACAGCTTTACAACAGAACACCAACCCTGCCCTTTTTCTATATACAAAATCCAAAATCCAAAACCAAAAGAGACGAACCTTTCATTTCATCTTTTTCTCTCTCTAGAAAGCATTTGTTGTTACAGTCTTACAGCAGGGTCTATTCTCGAGTTGTTTTTTTTTTGGTCTATTCTCGAGTTGTTGGAGTTTTAATTCGATAAAGGTCTCTACTTTCTTGATGATTCTTTCGATGAGTTGATTGAATTCTTTGAGGAATCATCGGCTTCTTTAATGGCGTTTTCGTTTTCGTTTTCGTCTTCGTCTTCGTCTTCGTCATCGTTGTTGTCATAGAGAGATCTGTGTTTGTCTCTGTTTTCTAGGTTTCGCTTGCTGAGAGCTTAAGTTGATAGATAAAATTTGGATTGAATGGCAACGGAAACAGAATCTGCTTCATCCATAGATCTTCAGCTTCCTTCAGTGATCACATCAGATACTCGAGGAAAACATCGGATTATCGCCGAATTGAAGCGCCTTGAGCAGGAAACTCGATCCTTGGAGGTCAGTTCTGTTTCTGATTTCCCCCCTTTTTTCAATTCTGCTCTCTCTCAACTTTTTGATCGTGTTTTTGCTATCTATTCATCTGTGGTAGTTTGACTGTAATTGAGGACATAGCAAACGAAAAATTCAATTTTGAAACTGTTTGAGTTTTTGTGTACCTTTGTTGGATTTGATGATCGTCAAAGACTGAAGCTTTTTGTTTTTTCGTTGGGCTACTTTCGTGAATTAGCACAATATGTTTGGTTCATGATTGAATTTTGCTAAGCTTCATGTCCTTTAAAGACCGGGATAGTTTAGTGAGTTATTATCGAACTGAGAATGGAATTTACAAGCAGGTTAAAAGAACTTTCATTAAAGTAATGTAAAACTGCTTTATGTAGAACAAGGGAAGCTGCAAGCAAAGTGCCCAGAACTCTCATTAGCTTCAATTGTGCCTTCTTTTACAATTAGGGCTATCTGCAGATTGGTGGGGTCCAGATGTGAAATTTGGGGAAGAAGAAAGGATGGGTGGCAGTGAATGTCTGATTTTATCCATTTTTAGGGATTCACCCAGATGCTATTTATGTGCTGCTGAGGGAGTTTTTATGACTTTTCCTGTCCCAGTTTTTGTATAGGTGCTTCTGTAGTCCAGGGGAAGCTTCTTTAACTGTCTAGCTTTGTAGAGCTTTAGAGGATAGTTGCTGGATAAGGTGTGAGTGTCCAGGTGTGAAATTGGGTGTAGATGGTCTCCGTCGGGCCAATTTCCTCTTAGACATCTTGTTTTATTGTTGTTGTCCTGAGAAAAAGAAAAGAAAAAGAAGCATGTCTTAACTGATTCTTTATGCTCTTTTGTGGTAAAAAGTTTCTTGAAGTAGAATACATCAAAGTAATTTAGGTGGAGTATTTTTATGTTACTTTGTTAAAAATATATATACTTATCTTGGAGAAAATATTCAGGGGTGGGGTGCAGTTGAGAGTTGTCCACCTGAGAATCCACTACACAGCTGGCTGTGGATTCAAAGCTCTGGGTCGATATTGGATTAGGAGTGCATAGGTAGCATTTTTTCAACATCAGATTAGGAGTTTACGGGTTGAATAGGTCTAACATTGGTTTAAGGTGTGTATAGGAAGCATAGGTTGATATTGCTCGCAGGATGCTAGAATTATAGGTCAGAGTTCAGGGAAGAAGATGTGGCGGTTGAAGATGCAGTTGAGTACAAACACTAGAAAGTTTAGCTTTGGAAACAAAAGTATTCCTACTGTCATGCCAGGTAGGCTTGCTGGGGTTTGATGGTCATTCACCATCCAATTCAC
The DNA here is from genome assembly GCA_002174775.1 of Macleaya cordata. Lineage (NCBI taxonomy): Eukaryota > Viridiplantae > Streptophyta > Magnoliopsida > Ranunculales > Papaveraceae > Macleaya > Macleaya cordata. The sequence continues at coordinate 944,503 of MVGT01003118.1, read as the reverse complement.
ATTGATCAAGTTGAAGTTCAAGAAGAAAAGATTCTGATAATAATTATTGGTATAAGAAAGTCTCCACTTATTAATAAGAAGAATAAATGAATTTTCTCTTTCATGGGGGAAAAGGGAGATGATATAACAAGAAGGCCATCACCCGCTTCCCAAAGATTAGCCTAAAAACTAACACCCCGCTAGAAAATCAATGAATGACTAAGGGAAAAGGAGATGATATAACAAGAGGCCATCACCTGCTTGCCAATAATTAGCCTAATAGCCTGATCCTTCCTTGGATTATTTACTTTTTACTCCTATTTTATGTTTGTAAAGCCTAATTTTATTTTAGGGTCAATTTTCAAAACAAAAATGCTATCTTAGCTCTTTTTTTTTTTAGAGAATATTAGCTGTTATAATATTTTATTACAGTTTTAAATTTGAGTTTAAGATTTTTAATTCAATTCTTATTTGAAGTTCATCTTTGAATGTTTAGTAACATGAACTGTCAGTCCACCTCTATAGTGTAACCCATCAGGGTACCCATTTTTAATTGTCATAATACTAATTCCCACCTCCTCTTATGCATTTATAACTGATCCTTCAGTGGTTTCAACTGCACCCTTGAAAGAACCCAAAAGCTACTCCATGGCATTGATTCATTGAAGTCGGTGATGGGTCATGGTTGAGAAGATAAATTCATACCTTACCTGCAGGAGCATTTTTCCCTGCAAGAAAGACTCCTGATCCGTATCAAACAGTAGCCATTTGTCCAGTAGATTCTTATGTCTTTGAGCATTTGAACAAGTTGGTTTATTGTTACTCAGGGTCTATTGGGACTACTACCCTATGTTTCCTTCTAACACCTTTAGTGAAGTATCTTTTACCCAACATTAAGTGATCCGAATGTGTGATCGATAACTATTTCATAATTTGGTTAGGGAGAAAAGGAGTTGGCATATCTAGCCATCTAGGGACGTGCTTTCTTCAAAAACAAGTAAATCATAGGGTTTCAAATCATATTAAAGTCTAGTTGAATGCTTTCCAGGCCTTAAAAGCAACAAAATTTTGACAAAACCTAACTTTTAGGATATAGTTGGAGTCCTTAGAATTTTCTTCTCTTAAGTTTTCCAAGGTCAAAGGGGCTCTAACAGGTACGAGCTGCCCAATGGGAATTACGTTTGCATGCCTTTGGCAGTTTACAGGGAGCTGGCTAACTCCCACAACCTGCTTGTCCATAGCTCTTTTGGCATGGACGATCTGAAAGGTAGAAATCACGTTCACATGAATCTAAACCTGATCATACGTGATGCTCTCATTTCCATATTTCCTGCCTCCATAAACAGCTCGTGTACGTAAATTAAGATGGAGCTCTTTACCAAATGATAAAAATCATGCTTATTCTTGCCATTGCTTAGATTTCTATATTCAGTGTTGGCATTACTTATCACTGGTTCGTTCTTTTCTTTTCTTCTATACATTTTTTGTTTTTTGTTTTTTTTTTTTTCCACTTTGGGTGGTAACATCTTTTTCTCGGAACTGTATTTACAGGTAGAGCTAGAGGAACTTGAAAGAACAGAGTGTGTTTCTGTTGTATGCCCAGAGTAAGTATCAGAGTACACATTGAGAGAGTTCAAGAAATGGTTAAATGTTCTACATGACTTTGAAGTTAATTGCTTTAATTTCTGGGTACCAAACTTATTTTGTTTTGATTGTGAACCAGATTGCTGCTCAAAATAGAAACCAGACCTGATGCACTACTCCCAGTGTAATGATCTTTTACCCTTCATTTTGCAACCTGCTTATTCACAAGTCTATGTTCTTCATCGGACTAATAAATACTTGTTAATGTGACAGAACAAATGGCCCCATAAACCCATCCTGGGATCGGTGGTTCGAAGGACCTCAAGATTCACAAGCTTGCAGATGCTGTTTTTTTAGATAATCCTATTGTTTTCACAAATTTGTTTCCAGAGTGTTCAGAGTGTTTCTTGTTGCAGACTTAAAACGATATCTTACTTTGATAGTTTAGCAAATGTTGTATGAAGAACACCCTTTGTTCATAAAAGACGAATTCTTTTCTAAACCAATCAAAATAAACACACAATTTCCCATCTCAGAAGAAACTTCTTATTGATGGTTTTTATACAAAGGAAATTTCTCTTTCCCAGGAAATCTACTTTTAACTTGTAGCCTTCCCGGTGACTCGCTGAGCTATCCATCCCAAACCGTCATATAAACCATCTCCTGTGAGAGCACAGCACGCTTGGATGTGCCAGTCATGGTTCTTGATGCTGTGGAGTGAAAGGGCATCTGTAATCTCAGCTGGGGGCATTGCATCCTTGAGATCCTGCTTGTTAGCAAAGACAAGTATGACAGAATTCTCAAGATCTTCGTGCTGGAGTAGCCTGAAGAGCTCGTCCTTCATTATGGAAATTCTAGCTCTATCCGTGCTATCTATCACTGCAATGACGGCATGGGTTCCTCGATAATACGTTGCCCATGACGTCCTTAGTCGGTCTTGTCCACCAAGATCCCAGACCTGATAAAATTCAAATTGATGATAAGTAAATCCCTTGTATGTTATATCGAATTTCTGTAATTTCAAAGATACAGTAAAAAGTTGGGAAGCTTATAAGCACAAGTTAGCTGCTACAGATGAACAAAAGTTAAATTCATATTAACGAAGGCAAAATATGAGGGGATTTTTATAAATAAGGTAAGAAACCTATGGCGGCACAAAATTCACCAATAGTCATCAGACCTAAAGGCAAAATATGAGGGGACTTTTATAAGTAAGGAAAGAAACCTATGGCAGCACAAAATTCACCAATAGTCATCAGACCTAATCATGCCAACTATTTGGGAAACGTACATCAGCCACAATGAGCCTACTGTTGTGATAGGCCATGTCCAATACACTGAATGCATTCAGCAAGGGATGTAATTGGCATTGCATTGAATGATCATGGCCATATAAAAACTGAACTAGGAAATACGAATCCTCACAAAACTGGTTGCTTAGTTTACTGAATTAGGTCAGAGTTCATGAATCTCAACAGAGAGGAGTGGCATATGCAGAATGATGTTCATGTTCATTAACCTGACTGTTCATTGGAGAATTTGAAAAGCTAGGGAATATACAGTAATACAAATCTGACAGACTGCCAAACAGTCGTGTTCAGAGACCATGTTATGGAAAAGTAGGAGAAATGCAAGGAGTAACTTTTCATGACGTAAGATATGGTGGTCCTATCTGGACCCTAGTATGTTCTAAAAGGTTATATGGCATATGATGCAAAAGTTAGTGCCCGTCCTCTCTTGAGGTTCTGATACAATCCAAACCTGATTTCTTTCTATTGGAGGGGCAGAGGATGCACTTCATGACTGATCTTACTCAAAGGAAGTCACCTTGACTGGCAGCACGAGGAAGATTAGTGTGACCTCTAGCACGGCCCTTAGTCTCAGTTAGACTTTCTGACATATAAAGGTGCCTTTACCAGCTTACCACTCAGCAATTCCCTAACTCTTTTGCCACTCAACTCTATCTTATGCCATATTTTCAGTCCAGACATCTGTCTTCAGGTCTCCCTTTTCAAAAAACAATCCATGAATTCCTTCAAAATATATACTTCCTACTCATTCATGTTGACAATCCATTTCTGCTGAACTCATTCCTTAAATATGTTGTTACTTGAACACCAAACAGTCAACTTCACAAAAAATAGCGGGGATTGTTGTTATCCTATATAGAATTATCCTTATTAAGAAAACTTTAATATAAGTTTCAATATCTATAGAAAACGAAGTTTCCATTTCAAAAAACAATTAAAAAGCAATTGGCTTGATGGTTGTTTAATTGTAACAATTGAATCATATCCACAACGAACAGAGTTCTGAGGTAACATACTCCATGCATATTCATAAAAACAGGGGTTGAGTGCTTTTTGTGCTTAGTTAAAACATGAAAGTCATGTTTAGTGTGTACCAAGTAAAGTTTACTACCCGTTTCGGAGTAGATACTTATAGCAGTGGTGTAAGCACATGGTTGGCGTATCAGGACTCTAAAATTTATCCATTAATAAATGAGTAGGCAAACTATAAAGGCCTGATTTCCTATAAAGAGTTAGACACGTGTAATTATGCTTCGTCCACAAAGCTTCGATTTTCAATCAACCAGAGTACTGACATGGTGGGGAAGAGAAGTGCAACCAACTTCTTAGTGTCACTCATATAAATAGAGCATATTCAACAAGTTTTGGCATCATAATTAGCTGGAGTTTTAAACCAGGTAATTTCCAGCTGATTTTCAGTTCATTCCTAAGTCAAACTAAAAGTGTTTTTTTTTTTTTTTTTTTTTTTTTCTATAAGCAGATTAAAAAGGGCTTCTTTCTTTTTTAATGGTACTCAAAATGCCCAAACACACAATCATAAAACCACCTGCAGGTAAATAAAATCATAAAAGCTCAAGTTTACAAATTAAAGTAACACCTAAATCAACCTAAAAAATCAACATTTTTTTCCCCAAAAAATCACAACATAATTGTCTTAAAGCAAACAAAAACCATATTCACAATTCACAACCTAACAAAATCAAAACTTATACCCATCCAATAATAGAATCCAGAAGTAAAGAAGTATCATCAAAACGAATTCTCACCTCAAATCGGATGTTCTTATAGACAAGCTCTTCGACGTTGCTTCCTACTGTAGGATGTGTAGTAACAACCTCTCCTAGATGCAATTTGTAAAGCGTAGTTGTCTTACCAGCGTTATCCAAACCCACAACCACAATTTTATACTCCTTAGCTGGAAACAACGTAAACCAAAATCTCGATAAAAATCCCCCCATCTCCTACCCGAAATTGAACTGGTGGCGACTTCAATCTGGCCCAAAACATACATGAAACCTCATCAAATTAGTGAATTAGATACAAAATTAATGAAATCAACAGAAAAAGTTCAAATCATGAAGAACTGCATGTACATGTATATCTAAATTAAAAAGAAAGAAGAATTTCAGATGGAGGTAAAGAACGAAGAGATTCTAACCTAGGTTGTAAGAGAAGAGGAAGGACAAGTTAGAACCCCTTTATGTTGGTTTAATGGTGGATTTGGTGGTAGACAAAGAGAGAAACCCTATTTCGCACTCGGAAGATATCTTAGAGAATCTACTACTTTTAAAGTTTTTTAACTAATTTGGTTCGAAAAGAGACATTGAGAAAGCCGGTTTTAACAGAAAAAAATTTCGCTGTCCGGTTCCACTTTGTCATGCTGACGTGTACCAATGACTGCTGTAGGACCCACCGCCATCGCAGAAATGGATGATGCCTGATGGCTCTTCGTCTTTTCTTTTCCAGGAAATGGAGATTGCTTTTTGTTTGCTTGAAATTGAGATGCTTCAGAAAGTAATTCCCTAAACATCTATTTTTCCCTGAAAATTAAAATGCTTAGAATTTCGCATGAGAAAAAAAAAATTAAAATCGTGTGGTTTCACTATAGACTAAATGATCAAGAAGTCAAAGCATATAAAGAGTAGTTGGATTTGAAAAGTAAAATGGAAGGTGAAAAAATGTATTTACTCTCAAATTCAATGGTTTCTTCTACTTAACTTTGTAATCGTGTGGTCTACGGTTAGGGTGCATGAATTTCACCCACGCAGTAGTACTATAGTAGTATGTGAAACTAGAAGAATCGGTCTAAAGGAGTGGAGGAGGTATTTGTTGATTCACTCATGTTTTATAATTGGCCATTAATATTTTCACATACTTTTTTTTTATAAAATCCTCGCAACTTAAATTTTGTATCGTAAATTTACAGCTGACAATACAAAATGACTTATCAGTTATATAAAGTCGACAACATAATCAAAAATCCGTATGTCAATTTTATACAATCGACACATGCTGCCATTTTCTGAATTTTGTACCGTTGATTTCAAGTAACAGATAGATAATTTGGCCAAAAATTGTATGACTTTAATGAATTTATCCTTGGCCTTTCAAATTTATGAAACTTTAATTTTTGACAATCCTAGTTTTTTTTTTTTTTTTAACATGAAACTGTGTTTTAGAAATACCTATATATTCACACTTTAATGAGGTACCCTATAGATCCGAGTCAAGGTACTACTTACAAGACTAACTTAAAAAACATTTAGTTGTGACTTCAAAGATTGAAATGCTTAATTATGGTAGAAATCAATAGTATGATTTTGGTATTGACTGGGTTCACCAAGAATTTGAGGCTAAACCTTGATAAGGTTAATGGTCTGAATGAGTATGGGAAGCCTTGTTGCAATGTGGTTGGCTGGCTACTTTTGGTGATCTTGAGCAGTTGTTGGCTTTATTTATCGGACAATTTTGAGACCTATATGTCATTTGAATTCCTTTTGGTGTCGTAAACTTTGTGTATGCTATCTTCATGAATGATCTTCTTGAGATCTTCTGCAAAAGAACTAGTGGGATCTCATGAAACTAAAGGATTGGTATGTGCTAGCAAGGAGGCCCGCCACACGACATGTCTAACAGCAGATATTCCTCATGAAAAAAGGTCTGGGAATTTTTTTTACCCTTTGATGTTCCTCAATCTGTTGCTTAATTACTTTTGAGTAATTCACAAGCAATGACACTATTGATATTATGATCGGCTACGCTTGGTTCATTACACTCACAGCCAGGAATTTTAAGTAGAATTATGCACCTAGTGTCAATGTGTCGTGGCTCATTCGTCGATAGTTGTGTCAGATCCCGGGGCCGTGAAGGGAGGGGTTGGTGTTAGTGTTCGTGCAGTTGGAGTGGATGTAATGAACTTAGTATATATAGAGAGATGTAAGAATCTAGCAGTTACCAAATTCATGGCAAAACAAGATTCAAATCTTGCAACTTACATACCTCAACAAAGACAAAACATATGAGGAATCAAAAGTAATGAAAAGATTTCAAGATATATGAGAGCAAGGGACTGACCAAATATCACAACTTCTTGACAGATCTTAATCACATGAAACATAAGCATCCATGTGGTAGTCACTGTTGCAAGATTAATATGGATCTTAATTTACTTTCATGATGCAACAAGAAGGAAATAATTTTCGCTTTTTTTGATCCGTAACAAACAAAGAAGATTCACTATATAAAGCATAGAATGCTGGTCCAATTGATCGCTAATTGTTTCTTCAAATCCACATAAATCCAGGGATGTTTCTTCTACCTCTCTTGAGATCTCCTTCAACAAAATCTTAGCTAAAATAGGTATCCAAGTCAACATCCATTTACTACCGTTCGTGATTTATGATGATTAGGCATATCACGAATGAAAGATGCAGAAATCTAGATAATAATCTTGAGACTCAACACTCACCCTCTTATGCAGATATCATAGCCTCATAGGATATTTCTGAAAGATGCAGCACTTGGCAACTCAGCCACGACCTACAAGGCTAATTGTAAGCTAAGATCCTAACACTCCATCTTATTTCTAATTATCAGCTAACATGCATTTCTAATTATGCTCAATACCACACTCCCATCAAGTATGGAATCTAAAAACAATTTTGGCAGCTTTTTGACATCTACTTCATGTATGAGCTTTCTGTTCTTCTAACATTATTGTAAGCCATGTCAGAACATGGAGACACACATGAGCTATAACAAATGAACTGCCAAAGAGTTCAGGTGAAAACAGTAACACATTTTTATTAAATGGATCAAACAAGCATTTGTGTTGAATAACATGAGCAAACGAAACGAGGCAACTGGTAATCGAGATCATGATAACTGCAATTGAAATAACAATTTCAGGGAATCACCAAAGCATTTAAAGGAATGGAACTTAAAAAACTGGGGAAAAGCAATTTTATTAATAAATACAATATGAGCTTCATTTCAGGGCATGGAGTGCCAGATGGTCTAAGAAACTAACATTTTATTTTGTTTTTTTTTGAAACATCTACATGTATTTACATTTGAAAGGCAATGGGAGACCTGCCAGAATATCTCACTGAATATATTTGAAATAACTCTACTCTATCCTAGCCTGGTAAAGGATTCCTGCTTCTTTGTGTAGCACAACAAAATTAACCAATGAAGGTGGAAGGTTGAGCCTCTATGATAATTTGTTATCTACTTGATCCCTTAATAGTAAATCGTTAAGGATGATCAAAGAACCTGAGCAGATAAGAGTTGCCTCAGCTGAAGAAGATGCTCCTCATTTGAAATGTTAAGAGATAGACGAAGGTTTGTTAAGAGAGACTCCTGTTCCCAACTTAAAGGCCCAGATGCATATAAAGCCTGAACAGTTGATTTATACGCATGCAACTCCAGTTTATGGATATCAGCTTCTAATTCGTCTTCCGCACAGGAGGGTAAATATTTCTTCTCAGAGATAGATGGACAAAATGACCCAGCATCATCAAAAGAACAATCGTCTACATTCTTAGATGATTTTTGGGAATTGCTAGCAGTATACCCCGGTAAGTAATTACTACTACAACTAGCAACAGAGCATTCAGTACTCTCTTCAGGAGTTCTAGCAGCCATGGAAAATGGATGCAAATTATAATTTTTTGTTTTTTCTGCTTCGTCATCCATTTTAGAGTATCCAATCATGCATTTCTTACCCACTTTTGCTTTTGGGGAAGAAACAGCACTTACCCGTTTCAATGATGAAAGAGTTCTCATAGGAAGTTGATCACCTTTTCCCACTTTCATGCATGCTTTTCGTTTGCTACCACGTATCTCCATTACTCCGTCGTCAAGTGCTGATTCCAAATGGGACTCAAGATTTCTCTTCGAGGTTCTCATAGGATGGGAAGTCTTGAACTGTTCCTCGTCTTCTCTATCTCTTAGGCAAGTTTCTTTGTGGATAACTTGTTGTGGGGACCTCCTAACCAAGCCTTGAGAAAATCTTGAACTATTTAGTATTCCATTGTTATCGTTTTGTCTATCTCCACCATCCTGTAAGTAGATTAGCAGATAGTAAGAATTTTGAAACTGGTACTGGAATAAAAATATCCAGTCAAAAATCCTATATCAATAAGGAAGCATAGATAATAAAATTCAGCCGAATGTGTATGTAGTTATTCCATTGCGCCTATTGAGGAACTATAATTATATCTACAAATGTCACTGGGAGGTACAAGAAATGAAGCGACTTTAAATCATATGGTGTCTATCTAGTATCTAATAAAAATGGATCCTAGACAAAGTACCACCAAGAACTATCATTATTTTCCTGTCAAATAAATCAATATTGTTAAACCAGCAGAATAATATTTAAAGAAGTTTGGAGTGGGTTTTCATACAAGGATGAAGACTTATTAGGATTTTCAAAATCAACTCAATACGTGAAAAGAAATATGTGAGATCTGATATTATTATAATCTCTTAGTCTGTGGAGAGCCTGCAAGCAATTTGATAAGACCATGCTGATACTCCACCATCAAAACAGATAATGCATTCCATACTTCAATTAGAAACCTTGAAATTTCATAGATAGTCATAAACCCTATTTCCTATTAGGTCAGCAAATAACTGAACCCAATTTACATCAACACGCAATCATCTTTCATGATCTCAATCAATCAGAAATATTACTAGACTTCCTAATATTTGAAAACAGATAAAGAATATATCAATAACAGAATAGGAAAAATACAGGGCAGGCCAAGCTGGCCAACAAAGATGGAAAGAAGGGGAGAACCACACCAACTGCACAGACAACCCACAACTCATAGAGATTTCAAAATTCGCTCCCACCGAAATATAAAATCCTACTTCAACCCCAATGCCCAATCCATTACCAAAATCCAAAAAAACAAAATGGCTTCAAAATCTGATGATAAGCGACACCCTTCGCGAGCACATCATTTAGCTCTCTTTTTTTCGAGAAATTTATTTTCAGACCTGAAGCAGCTTCTAAGTTCTTTGTATCTGCTAATCCTTACAGGATGGTGGAGACAAACAAAACGATAACAATATTCTACTAAATAGTTTGAAATTTTCCAGAGGTTTGGGTGTCCCACAACAAGGTATCCACAAAGAAACTTGATAGCATAAGAGCCCACATAATCTTTGACAGAGAACTGGGAGACGTACAAAAAATTAAAGAACCTTAGGGTTGACGGAGGAGTACAAAGAAATAAGAGCAATAAAAGAATTCCGTAGAATTATCAAGCAAAAATTTGATAATAAACAAAACATAACTCAAATTAGAAACGCATACATGTAGTCCAAATAGTTAGCAAATAAGCTGCAGCCGCACAAAAATAGTTTAACCAGACAGAAACTAGAAAAAGGAAAGATGAACAGTTCATTATCAGGGCTAAACTGAAAGTTATAAAAGCAAACTCACAAGAATGAATAAATAGAATATGATGAAAATATAGTGGCCATTGTCTATCTACCTTCGGAACTGCCACCCACTTGTTGTTGTGCCAAGCTTGTCGAACCCGCAGATTAGACTCATGAAATTCCTTTAGCTGGATGGAACCACAGAGTCTAATTACAATTCGATTATTGTTTAGCACTTTTGCAACCTTCCCAACCTTCCAGCAATAAAGATCAAACACCTCAGCTATATCACCAATTACCCATCCTTCCTCTCTTTTCACAGGTGGTGGTTTAGACCTAACATTTTCTCTGCAAACATTTTCTACAACTGGCTCTCCTTTGGGATTCATAAACAAATCGTAACTAACAGAGTACTGGGATCCATCTGCAGAAATTATTTTACCTGGATACCAAGAAGCAAATTGTTCCTTTGTTCTTCTCAAAACCTCTACTTTATTCCCTTGTTTGAACTTCATGCTTCAATCCCTTAGGCTTGATTCTGATTTCTACAATAAAAAAAAACATAAGAAAAGTATGCATAAAACTCTTACAAGAAAAGGATGTGTGTACAAAAGAAGAAGAAGAAAAAGAAAATAGAAAAACCAATGTAAATAACTACATATGGACTTGAACAGAGAACACGAAATACACCAAAAATGAACTTCCGTAATACCAACAAATTTCGACTTTGCACAGAAGATTGTGGCAATGGAATTTCCTAAAACAATTATCAAGGCACCACATATCAATCAATGATTTTTAATTTTATTTTCTTTGCTTACAACTACATGAAACAATTCATGAGTTTGATGGGCAAAAATAGCTCACCTTTCAAATCAGAGTTCCAATTTACTACAGCTTTTACCTATAATTAACGAACAACCAAAACCCCAAATTCAACCAGACTAACAAAAGAAATAAGTGATTCAATCAGAAGGCATAAAACTCAGAAAAATAACTGCAAAACCAAAAACTAGTCACCAAACCTGAAACTAAAAATACCCAAGATTTTACACCAACTTGGGAGAAAACCCATCTACCAATTGAATCTAAAAAAGAAATATTGTAGATTGTTTACTGCTAACATCAACCAATTAAAAAATAAAAAAGAAATGCAGAATCCAAAAACAGTAAAGCATCATAACTACTCAAACGCAAATCATACAGTTTTGGTCGAAAAATACCCATTAACAATCTCGATCAGAAACTACTATGTCATCTGAAACAAACACCAACCCATGATCAGAAAACGTCGAAAACAGACAAAAATAGGGATTTCGTTTAAAACTAAAGATACCCATTTAGGATTTCGGATTAGAACAGAATAATTATTAAAATGTAAGAACAAAAAAATATAAAATTTCATAAATTTGAGTGAAAAAAAAAAAGAAAAGGAAAAAAGAAAAAGTACTGACCTGGGTTGGATCTAGAGTAGAGTGACGGTTAAAAACGGATTTCAACGTTGCTTTGTTGTATTTCATGACCACATCTTTTATGAGAAATGGTGTGCTGTTGCTTTCCTGGAGAAAAGTTCTGAGAGACAGAAACCGGTTTACTGTTTGAGATTATCACCAAAAAAAAAAAGATCCTGATTTTAGTAAAATTTATTTATTAAACTGTAAACTTTGTTTATAGTTTATCTGTTTAATTTTTGGGAATCCTAAAACCCCAAATTACAACAAATCTTATTAAAACTACATAACCATTAACCAGAACATCATTTCAACATATGTATCTCCTTCAATTGAAAAGGGTGGTCAATACGTTGACCAAATTGGACCATATTTGTATGTTGATACTTGAGCCACATCTATGGCTGAGATTTGTCACAAATGGGTCAGTTTTGATAGTGGGCCCAATTGGCAATTGTGACTGCTGCGCTGCTGCTAGCCTGCTACTGCACGAGGTTGGTAGATTCTCAAGAAGAAGATCTCATGGAACCTTTAGACTGTGGTGGCTGTTGATTAAATCCACTGGATTGTAATCTGATGCTACAATGGTGTTAAAGGAAAAATTGGAAGGATATTTTTACAGAACATTTACACAGCTTTGTAGGTTCATATGAGAGACGACCCAATAGCTAATTTTTGGTGATCATGTTCTTCTCATAATGTATATCATCTTCATCGAAAAATAAGATATTCTAAAACTTTATCACCAACAAAAATTGATTGAAAATTAAAGTGAGTGAACAATCATTTGAAAACTTGTAAGCTCCTAAAACTTGTAGCTCCCTCGTCATGTAGATGAGTGGGGTAAAAATTTTAGAATAGGCTGATTTTTTGTGAGGATGATACACATGGTAAAAAAATCATCCTCACAGAAAATCAGTTATAGATCATCCCATGTGAGCCCCACAAAGTTGTGTAAAAACAAAATCATTCCTAAAAGAAAAATAATTTTTGGAGCAATCATTGGTGCGATGCAAACGTAGCTAGTGTAATCCGTTCGACCTTCCTAAATTAAAGTAATTTTAAAAAAAAATATTTATTAAAGCCATCGTTAAATCAAATTTTTATGAAACTAATTTTGAATTTTCATCGTGAATTAAAACATGGACTACTACCCTTCGGAACGGATATTATTATCCACTATGTGCTGATGAAATTAATGTCAACACATGCTAAGGTAACTGTTGGATTTAAACTCTCAAGCATGATGGAGGTAAAAAATACTATAGTTTGCGTGAGAGCGCTGACATTAAGGTCGTTGCTTTGTAATTCTTCACCTTTCTTTTGATGCACATGTTGCAACTTGCAAGTGATTTTGGCGCAAACTCTACACACAAGGCACCATTAGGCTTGCCACAATAGCGCCGTCTCCTGGCAATATGGCTTTGTATTTTTTGATGTGGCATATCAATTATATCGACTGCCTATGTGAAGCATTTCATCCACGAGTTAGATCACTACGTGTCATTGTTGTCGAAGCTTATTTAGAGCAGTGAAAGATTAAAAGGGACTAAGATTTGGAGATCATGAGAAAACGAAATGGAAACACACCTTGCACCATAACGCCTTGAGGGCCCAATGCCTTGGGGATTGACCTCAAAGTGTACATGTAAGCACCTCCCCTATGTCGACTCTTTTGTTTGCCGAGAAAGAAATATATGATGATGCAACGGTTCCAACTCCAAACTGCTACATACAGCCAATGTTGTACCGTGCTCTACGTTGCCTACAAAACATATGCACATGCAAAAAATGTCAGCCACCTGCTACCACATACGGTAAGCTCGGTCTCCTTCAGGTATAAATATTGATCATTTATTTTCATTTAACACACTTTTAACTCCCAGACCCAACGAATAACACGTATTTACTATTGTTACTACCCGCACTCCGCCAAGCTTGCTCTCCTCTCTACGCCATTATCCCAGTTCCTCAATCACATGTCATAACAATCGTATGTGTATAATTCAAGATAATTAGGTTTAAATCTTATTGATCACTTCTAAAGAGATTTTGTCTGGCACATATAAGACGAAGAGACCACATATATTCTTGATCAAGCTAGGAAGAAGACCTAAGTTAAAGGCAAAAAAAAAAATTGTTAAAATATATTAATAGTCTACTTTGGACAAGGAATTTGGGGGAGGGATTTTGTGGGGACTAGGGATTTGGTGGAAAAATCATGTTATATTTTTCTTCAAAATCTCTGGTCCCCACGAAATCCCTCCCTAAAATCCCTTGTCCAAACAGACTATAAATTTACAAGATTTTGACTCTTTTATTTTTATTTTTATTTTTGTGTCATTTTGTCTTTTAAAGCGTTCGAGGTGTATAGTCCATTTAAGGCTTTGCATCTTAGCATATATCTCTTTTGTCTCGTTAAATAAGATGCTTGGAAGTGACTCGATCTTTAATGGTACTGATGTACAATTTCAACCTAAGAAAACACACATACTTTAATGTAATTTATAGTTGGGTAGGGGGGCCAATTTCTTGTCTTTCAACCCAAGTGTTCAAGACTTTTAAGGTGTCTATCAGCTGACTTCAACGCTACAAGGTTCGACAACGAACGAAACAGAGCTGGAGGCTGTAGGAAGAGTAGAAGGGCTCTTAACAAATTTATTTCCAACTGCAACCTTATTGATATGCCTTTGGCAGGAGGAAGATTTACTTGGTCTGATATGAAGGAAAAACCCCTCATGTGCAGATTGGATAGATTTCTGATCAGTTTTGACTGGGAGAATAAATTTCCAAGAGTCATTCAGGTGCGAAAGAATAGAACAACATCAGATCCTTTTCCGCTGCTATTGAATGCGAATGGGATAANCTTTTATTTTTATTTTTATTTTTGTGTCCTTTTGTCTTTTAAAGCGTTGGAGGTGTATAGTCCATTTAAGGCTTTGCATCTTAGCATATATCTCTTTTGTCTCGTTAAATAAGATGCTTGGAAGTGACTGGATCTTTAATGGTACTGATGTACAGTTTCAACCTAAGAAAACACACATACTTTAATGTAATTTATAGTTGGGTAGGGGCCAATTTCTTGTCTTTTAACCCAAGTGTTCAAGACTTTTAAGGTGCTTTTTTCCTACATTTCAAATTAAACAAATCTATGCTCCGTCATTTGAAATGTCGCATATATGTTGTATTAATTCTTCCACCATATGCTTTCCAACCTAACACATTGTATTTGTATGTTTATCTCTTCATTATACCCAATTATTGGATGCAACGGAACACATTGATGAACTACATGATGAGGAGATCCATCCTCGCAAAGAATCAGCAGGCTCGGCACAGGTAGGTGTAAGCGGAGTGTAATAATAAGTATGGTGTTAAAAGTAATACTTGGGCTGTACATAATGATATCCAACCCAGTCTTCAAAATTCAAATTCACCTCGTCCCATAGGACGGTTTAGGATCATTTCAAATAATAATGTAACCCAACCCTGTGAAATCTAGATGCAGTAAAGGGCCCATTGGTTCAACCGTCCGGGCTCCCTACTCTCGACCCATGTTAACCCTTATCTCTATCTAGGCTAGGAAAACTGGTCAGCTGATTTTGACGAAAATCATTAAACCAATCTCGAGAAAGTCATAGTTTTGGTTTAGAGGGCCCAAAAACTGGACCCAAAGATGTCCTAAGCTGCCAGAAGTTTATTTTGGCAGTCCCCAAAATCTTGTTGGGGGCTCACAATGAGTGAAAAACGAGCATGTCAACAACAAAATGATCAGCTGCCACGACAGTTGAGACGGCATTTTGGGGTCCGAATTTGGGCTTCATCCATTAGTGACTATTTTAAAGGGAAATTACATAAGCAGGAACCAGAAAATGTTCGACCCCAATATCAAAATTAGGACATGGGAGTTTTGTTTGGGCAATTTACGCTTCATGGGCTTGGGCTAACCCAAGAGAAACGGGCTTTGGAACATGTTTCACTATGTAAGACCTCTATTTCGATTTACAAATTACTCATGGGCCCCAGACTAGTATTTCCTTTCCTTTTTTCAGGGGAAAGATGGGGAAGGTGGGTCCCACAACCCCTAGCTCCTACAATCAGAAGACGTACGATCAAAGTGCAGGTACTGGGGACCACCACTATCTTAGATCTAGTGACCGTTAGATTGAAAGGTCAATTCCAAGAATCCAGATGCAGTGCTCTCCTAGTAGGAATTTATGCAAGTACAACAGTGAAAAACAAAAGCTCATCATCAGTAAGTAGTATAAAAGTGTAGTAATTTTGTAAAACAGTTATAAAAGGACTTAAGAGACACACAATAAGGAGAATCTGAGTTACATGCATGAAAATAACTGGGCCCACATAACCATCCATCTGAACCGTTGATATTCATAAGCAACACCAATCGGATGGTTGTAAAGTCATAAACAAGACTTATATAATATCACAAGCTTTATTAGTTGGTAGTCGGCCTCAAAAAGTCTACACGCGATGTGACTGACTTTCGGCTGTTTCGAGCAATGCATCATAAAAAATAAAAAATAAAGTAACTTTTTTTATTTGAGTAATAAGCCAAAATGGTAAAAAAGAACTATAAATACTTTTTTCATTTCTCCTATGAAGGAAAATGAATGGAGTTTTGTGCTTTTTAACTTTTAGGAGTAAAAGTGTAAAACAAGATGTACAGGGGGAGCTGTTAGCCTAACACCAAAAATGGTTTCGACTCCTGATGTGGCCATAACATTTGAGGTGGCATCTACATGGCCGTCTTAAAATATGTGTAGCCTCTTGTCACGTCATCGATTACGTGTCAAAAATTTTAATTTGTTTTTAAATGTTTTCTTTTCTTTTCTTTTCCTCTCTCCATTTTCTCTAAAACCAAATTACCGCCACACCACCTCAAGAGTTACTGCCACATCAGGAGTCGAAACAAAATTTGGTGTTCCGCTAGCAGCTCCGGATGTATAGATATGAAGCTTACAAGATTATTTGAGAAAAAAGCCATTTTGACAGATTTTCTGTCAAATTTGATGTGTGGTGTGGGGATCACATCAAATTGTAGGGCCTACCTAATTAAAAATCTACAATTGGTGAATTCTGTCAAATTTTGTCAATAACTGCATGTACAATTACTGGTCGTATCACATCAGGGTTCTTACCGAACGGGCTTTGAAACCATCAGCCCAAGCACCCATAAAATCTATGGACTGGGTTGGACAAACCTGGTCCTAGACCATTCTCTGCTCAATGCAACTTAGCCTATCTAAATCTTACCCTACTATGGGGCAGCTTCTCAACAAACTCTTTCAAGATAAAGTCAATTGGAAAAGTAAAGTGGGCATATTTCGGTAGGATTGAGTAGTATTTTGCACACGTCGTATTGATTAATTATTTAGATCTCGTTGTAGTTCGTGAAAACTTATTTCAAATTAATTTATACTTAAATTAAACTCCATTTTGTATCACTTCCAAAATTATTTTTTGAATTTACTATAAAATTCTATAATGAAAACAACATTTTTTAGATGAACTCGTCTACGTCAATCCTAAAATAATTTTAAATATAATATATATATATATATATATATATNTTACTTCATTTTTTGTGATAACTTCAAATCAAAATGATCTATATGCTTTTTTTTTTAATGCCCTTAATTGGTTTACTTATAGAGATGTTCAACCAGAGGATTACAAGAAGTTGAAAACCCATCTTGAGGATCTGAAGGTCTTAAGTACATGGTACGTATAAGATCGAGCCTTCATTGGGCGCGTGTGGTTCGTGATGCAAAAATTCTTTTTGATCAAAAATTAATTTACACTTAAATTAACTACATTTTATATCATATGATTTAATCGTAAATCCTAAAACAGTTTTAAATGTAATACAAAATATATATTAATTTAAGTGTAAATTAGTTTCTATCAAAAAAAAATTTCAATAATACTAACTCAAAGGTTAGTACGGGAAGAGGAGGGCTATTTCACCCCATGCAGAACACCTTTGTGAACGAGAATGTTCTCAACCCTATCTAAGTCATCAAATCCTAGAAACAAATCAATTTTAAGAATTGAATTTGCAAAATTTGTTGAAAATGAACGATAAATAAAATGCCTTTGATTGAAGAATTTCAAAACTCAAAAATTTGAAAATGAGCTGATTTACATAAATAAATAAAAAATCATAGTCGCAGAAATTCAACATTTAGGTTCATCTACCACATTTAAATTACTAATACCTAGATTTGGTATTAGTTAGTTACGTCACTAAGCATCAATTTCTGTGGGTGTAATAATATGAGACAAATTCGTATTGGACCGGCCGGCCACGATACGGTACGAAAACAGTGCATCTGGTCTCTTCGTATTGTTAGCCCCCATAACATTAGTAATAAATCAAAAATACTTTTTATCATAATTAAAATAATTAAGCCCTCTAAAAACCAAATCAAGGTCAGAAGTTTACGATTTTCAATACTAATATTACTGTGCAATGTGTAACGGAAAACAATTACCTCAAAGGAAGTTAATTAAAAAATAATATTTTACAACTCATTTAAATAATTTATTAATAATTAAAAAAGCACAGAAATTACATAATTATTATAATAATATATTGAACATAGATATGCAAAACTATTTTGTATGTATAAATTTAACAGCTGAAGTAAAATGATTCTTAATAGTTCATACTGCCACCACATCACTTATGTAACTTGTGTTACTAAATGCAATTTTGTGCACCCATTTGCTACATGACTGACCAATTTTGTACACCCACTAGCCGGAGGCCGCCATTTTTGTGGTAAGACTTTTTTTTTTTATCAGTGTATTTGCATGTAAGATATATATATTATAATTGACCCTTAACTTTTAAAAATTATTGATACCATCACTCAACAATTTTACCATTTTAACCGAATGACACCTAGTCAATTGACAATTGTGTAGCAATTCATAATCAGTGTCACTAGGGCAACATGGAGTTTGGACCATTTCATGAATATGTGAACCAATCACCAGGTTCACTACAATTGGTACATTTAGACACTAAAATGTGCTTGGGTATATAAAGAAATACCTGGCATCAATAGAAAAGTGAAAGTTCATATTCTTTACTTGATGAGAAGATAAGGACCTAGGTCAGAAAAAGCTTGTTGTTCTAACATTTACACATCCAGAGGGGTGAAGAACAAAAGGAGGAGAGAGAGAGAGAGAGAGAGAGAGAGAGGGCATGTGATGTGGGGGCATGAGTGAGTCCTAGCTACTAATTGTTTGATGAGAAATGAGAAAGCCCACTACTTTTGAGTCAGTTTGAGGCTACGTTTCCTATGCACAAAAACAAAAGAAAAGAGTGAAAACAAACCCACATTGAAAGCCTGCTAGCTAGCTAGCTGCCACCATAAAGAGATTAAAGTCCGGGTTGAGGCAATACCTTTTACCATACTTGCTGCTTCCTTATCTCAATTCATTGGCCCCTCAAACTCTACTGTCTCTCCCTCTCTCTCTGCCAAAGTGCCAAGCTAAAGGTAGGATAAAGATATATATACATGGTCTTTGTCAGGGTTCATCATTTTCCTTGTTCAAGATTCTTCATTTTACATTCAAAATCCAAATTATAACTTTGAAAATAATTTGGACTATTTCATCAGACTCTTCAGATCTTTACAGTTGAAGACTCTGATCAAATTAATTGATAGTAAAGACCATCGCTCAAAAATGGATATATAGGTTGGATTATTATACAAGTTACCTTTTTTCTTTGAAATTGGTTTTTTTAAGTGTCTATTACTCAAATACTCTTTTATATTTAGGGTTAGTTAAAAGTTTTAAAATGAAATAATTTTTAAATAATAATGATTTATATGTTAAGGAAAACATTCTCCTTAGAAATCAGTTTTGCGATCATTTTTATTTGAGCCCCACAATCACAAGATGGATTTGCAATTTTTTATCCAGTTCGCAAAATCTGAGAGGTGAACTAAAGTAAGAATCTTAGGCACTTGCACCACAAATAAGTTATACACGAGTACTATCAAAATAACACACGAGCCATGGCATTGGCACAAGAACTTTAGAAGCATTACCTGAGTGAAAATTTTGCAAAGCATCAAGTAAGGTTTGAGCACAAGACCGCCCCTCATATTCATTGGGCTGTTCTTTCATGGGTTGCAATATATAGCTAGCCCTCCTCGTTCCATGTGTGTTTGCAAATTAATGGATTATGTCACATTTTTAGTGAATAAAAAAGGTAAAAGTTATTGTTAACATTTTATTGGTCCCTATTAAAATAGACTTTAGACAGCCACCTCCCGAAAAAAAGTTAAAAAATGTAAAATATGTGCGTGTTTACATTTCATTGGCCCTACTAAAATAGCCTATAGCGAGTCAGCAACAATGATGGCACAAATAAAAATATAGAATTTATGAAATTATATAATAGTCTGTTTAGATGGAGGTTCTAGAATAGAGATTCAGTTGGGACTAGGGATTCTAGTTTTTCTGGTCTGTTAGGCTATCAGGAATCCCTGAAAACTTATTTTCCAGGGAAACATGTTTTCCAGCAAATCCCTTATTCTGAGTCCCATCCCACCTCCCCTCTAAAATTTGCAAGGATTCATGTTTCTAGGGATTCCTGTATGGTTGCCAAATAAGCAAAGGGATTCATGTTTTCTAAAATTCATGTTTCCAATAATTCATTAATCTTTTGAGAAACATGAATTCTACATCCAAATACACTATAGACCCAAAGATCAGATGTTATCAGCCACTTGGGAACTCAAATTGGCTGAAATGGTTTGGCTGAATTGCATTTTTCAATGAAAAAATCTCTAAAGCCTTATGACTTATCAGTAGGGATGGCAACGGGGGA
>MVGT01003118.1:871937-918789 GCA_002174775.1 Macleaya cordata | reverse complement strand
GAATAAAATTATTAATACAAAAAATTAATAAAAAATAAATAATAAACTTAAATAAATAAAATATCCTTCATAGTTTAAAAAGATAAATAAACGAACAATCTACTCACATAATAAATGAAAAATTTTAACAAAATATAGTAACAACGAAATCCAAATCTATAATTGTCTTTAATTATACTATTTTGAGTTGTACTTATTAAGTAATATTATAATTTTATTTTACATATAATGAGACAAAATGAAAGTTTTTATTTTGGGTCTTAATACCTCCACCCTATATTAATTAGTAACTTAATATATTTATCTATTTATATCTTTCAAAATACTTGGTAAAATTAGAGTTTTCTTTTTCTGGTCACATATTTCCATGTTATAAATCAATTTAAATCTTAATATATATATATACGTTTCTCGGGTTGGGCGGGTTACTTGGGTTGGCAATTATCTATGCCCATGCTTGCCCAAATTTGACTACGGGTTGGTAAAATAATACCCATACTTATCCAAATGCCTAACAACCTTCGCCCATGCTTGCCCAAATACCGGGTCGGGTTGACCCAACCCAAGTCCCACCCCTAGGGTTGGGCGGGTTACTTGGGTTGGCAATTATCTATGCCCATGCTTGCCCAAATTTGACTACGGGTTGGCAAAATAATGCCCATACTTATCCAAATGCCTAACAACCTTCGCTCATGCTTGCCCAAATACCGGGTCGGGTTCGGGTTGGTCGGGTTGACCCCAACCCAAGTCCCACCCCTAGTAATTTCTATTATTTTGAGTATTTTTCTCTTACTATTCAGCAGTTTTCTTGTTAGATTAGCGGTTTCTTTTCAATTACAATTATATTAGAATTAGGAAGCTTTTATTATTATATAAGGAGATGTAGTAGACAATTTATTGCTAGAATACAATAAAGTTTTGATTAATATTATTTGAGTTTTCTTTTAATTTGAAAGTTATTTTGGTGTTCTTCAATTTTAGACGATAAACTAAAATTCTTATCGTTTTTTCGCTGCGTCACATGGTCGGTCCAACCACCATGTAAGTTGGAAACCACTTCAAAACACTACTAGGAGGGAAAAATAGTGAATCCCATCACGTGACATAAACATCTAACATCACTTTTATAAAACGATGAGTTTAAAAAGTATTATTGGTAGGAAAAAGTGGAAAAGTGGAAGGCAATTTTAACAAAATCAAAGAAGGGTCGAGATCAATCACAACCGTTAAAGTGAAATCAGATGATTAGGTAGGGTTTAAAATTTTATTCTGTCAATAGTGATAGAGCACTTTAATTCTGCCACTTATTTCCTTTGATTTTGATAATCAAAAGAAAGACATACAGTACATAAACTAGCCGTTTGCCGTAACGTTTCCTTACGAATCCAACCAAGAAATGTCGCGATTAATTGCAACCAATAATATGGGTTTAAAGGTGGGGTCCACTGCACGCCTTTCCCTCTTTTCGTGCAGTGCGTTCCACCAGATCCCACTTCTTCCCAATAATGTGCCGTATGGCAACAATGAAAGGTACGGCCTAAAGAACGACTTAATACTCGAGCCCCTAGAAATCCGGTTTTATGTTACAGTAATAATGCTACTACTTGTAGTACATCCAGATTGGCAGATTTTAACATAAAAGTAAAGTTCGGCACACAACACTGTAGGATTCACATACAAACAATTCAATGTCGAGTTTGTATTATGTTATTTTCTTTTATTATGTAGATCATTATTATCTTTACAAAATATCAATTCATTTTAAAAATTTTAATTTAATTAAAATTCAGAGATTCAAACAAAACTATTTTCTTCACTATTGATTTCGTTAGTTTTCTCCACCATATGCTTTAGAATCGTGCTACTACATAGTAAAGGATTTCACTACTAAATAGTAACTAGAGATGAGAGGTTCACATTAAAGAGGGTTTCTTAAGAAATCAAGGAAATAATTAAACCTAATTTGTTGATAAAAATAATAGTCTATTTTGACAAAAGATTTTAAAGAGGGATTTTGTAAGGACTATAAATTTGGTAGCAAAATATACCATAATTTTTTCACCAAATTCATCGTCTCTACAAAATTTCTCCTTAAAATCTCTTGTCCAAACAAACTATAAATTCATTGCTTGTTTGGCTAATACATCTACATTCTGATTTACCCCAAGAGGAACATATTGGAATGAGAAATTAAAGGTCTATTAAGGAGATCGTTTGGATGGCAACATCTAGTATTGATTCAGAGATTTTTACCTTTCCATTGTTTAAGTAGGTTATAACATTTTACAGTCGCTTTCAAATATAACCCCAACTATATGTAACAAAGGTCCTCTACCCATATCGTTGAAGCTAAGATTGCATGACTTTCTACTTCTTCAGCTGCAAAGCTTCTGCTTTGGTCAGCTCTAGCTCCTTTGGAAACACTTCCTTTAAGCTATGGCTTATTGAGAATAGTTTCATTGGAAGATAAGAACCTTGCAACCTACTATATATAAAGATTATGGACTACATAATTCATTGCCAATTAGTTTTGAGTTTGATGCCTGCAAATTTAATATGACATTAGAGCAGGCTAAAGGTCATATGTGCTCCACCTCACCCAATATAGATAAATTCCACGTGTTATATATGCTCAAAAATAACACGACACGTAAAAGAATGTGTTGAGAATATCCCCAAATGGGAAGATGAAATCCTTACATCTCAATAGATAAAGATTCTAGATTATTATACTCATTGCCAACTGTTTTTCAATTGGATCTCCCAAATTAAATACGGCTTATTAAGATATGATGACTTTATCCTTTCAATAACCCAATAATTTTGGTAATTAGCTCCCAATTCACAACAAAACACCTTTAATGACTCCGAAAAAAAAAAACACTTTTAATGAAAAAGTTATCAAACTATAATTAGGTAACCTAAAAATGATTAATTTTTTTTTTATAGACGCTTAATTGCACTCGAGTCAGTGCATAGCCATTCTTATGCACTTACCTCTCCATAAGTTAATTGCATGAGCATGGCCAAGCAATACTCTCAAGGGCAATTAAACCCTGGCCCAATTAAATTTTATAAAGATAATCAGATGTATTTGGAATCAGATTTACGAGTTTGAATCTGAACCTCATGACATCTCTGCTACTTATGTTATATACAAGTTAATTTATTCATTTTTATTTTGGGTCTATGTAAAATAACTGAAAAGAAAATCAACTCAATATTCACTTGCCGCGCCGTCAAAAAAGAAAAGAAAAGAATTGAGTCTACATTTATATAGTCTAGACTCTCTCTATATATATATATCACTTCCTTTATTCTTATATTTTTAGTATTTTTTTTTGTACTCTAAATAAATATGATGTACTTTATGCACTATTATCTAAAATTAAGCTAATGTCACTTTTCATTTTTTCTTTATTTTATAGAATTTCGTAAAGATTATATCAAACTATATGATTTACTTTTAATTTTATAGAAACCCCAAATATAAATATATCTTTTTATCATTGAAAGAAGATTATTATTTTATTTTATCTTTATCATTTTTTTTTCTTAAAGTCGAACCTAAGGACCCCAACAAAAACAAAAAAATCAATGATTACATGCAATGTTACTATTATTTCCCACTCTTAAGCGAATACAATATTCTTTAGATATTGAACAACCGAATTCGGAATGATTTCTAAAAACTCCTAGCTAGTTACAACATGCGATTAAAAAAAAAGAAAGAAAGAAACTTATACACACGTCTTTCTCTTGTGTTCTCAATAAGAAGCATGGACATTAAAATTGGACACGAAATTGAACAAGGCACTAAAGAACACAAAAATATGACCCGAACACACAGATACTGTTAGAGAAATATATATGCATCCTATGTACTTAAATAAATGAAGACGACAGGGGACTCGAAATGGTTTTCAATAGTGATATGGTTCTAGATCATCCCGGAACAAATTGGAACCCGGTTTAATTGAAACCCCAATATCGGATTAAGGCTAATTACAACAAACTCCAAAGCCAAACGTCAACTTTCCTCTGATGGACCAATCAGATGGTTATAATCTGATGTCATTGATTATTGTAGCAATCACTGGTGGTACACCCCAGCAACTTGTTGACCAAAACTTTGGCTTTTTATAGTAAAGTGTAATCACTTGGTTCGAATCTCGTACATCATCAGTACGGCCCAAATTGAATTCATCAATAATACATACATTAAGCTACTTTGCTGGCAGCCTCTTATTCGTCAAAAGTTTCTTTCGCTTGTCGAAGCCACACCCACAAGTCTAATGAAATCTAATCAATACGGCTGTATTTATATAACAGTACCTTCAAAAAGGTACTCTGTAATGGAGTCACTCTCCCGTGACGTACAACTGTCCTACAATGCAACGTGGCATTATCAGGTTAAAGAGGCGTACAGACTTCGGTGAGCCGCTCCAAATCATGGGTTTTTACGAAGATCACGGGTTGAGGTACCCCGTTAAAAAAGACCCGAAGCATTCTAGTTTCGCCACACTCTCGTGATTTTGTGTTCCCGTATTTATTTCTATCTTTCCTAGTCCTGCAATCTGAACCGCTGGATTAAGGATGATCTAATTTGCTGTCCCCACACTTCAAGTCCTGCGTGTGGATTTGTTTGATTGGTCATGATGATGAGGGTATTTTGGTAATAAAAATGGTCCAGTCAAACTTTCGTCATTCGAGAATGTGGATTTCTGACACGTAGACCATACCCACGGAGGTTCACCTGCCATCTGCACGAAAGCCTAACAAAGCCAAAATTAAGCCCACTACCTGCGGACTGAGTTGTAATTATCAGAAAGTGAGGACTTATTTGTCATTGTCAGAAATACTAAGGACAGAACCCGACTATTTCTCTCTCGCTTGGCCACATTTTCTTCCAACTACGTCCTTTGCTTTAAAAGAACCCGAAAGCGGGAGAAGCTGAGAAAGTTTAATAATACGAGACTGGCGGAGAGCCTCGACTGAGAAAGAGAAGGAAGGGAGAGAGAGAGACGGGGAAAATGGAGATTTGAGAAGAAGGGAAAAGTTGCAGAGAGATCGAAGGGGTTGAAGAAATACGAAATTTGATGGAGATTCAAGACGTCTAAGATTTTGTTAGAGAGAGAGAGAGAGTAAGAGAGAGAGCGAGTGCGAGAGATCAGCGATAGACGAACAGATTTCGTCCGAAAATGACGACAGGTATACTTCCCGATCAGAAACTGGAGAAGCAGATAGAGAAGCAGATGGGATGCATGACTGGATTCCTTCATCTATTCGATCGTCATCAGATTCTAACCGGAAAACGCCTCTACTCCACTAAACGCCTACCTGCCTCTCCTGTAAGATTCAATTTCAGATTTTCACATTCGAGTTGAACAAAAAAATTACATTTTTTTGATCTAATATGTCTTATTGTAACATCCAGGCAGTTGATTCTTCACCGCAGTCAGAGAAATCCGTCGGATCTCCAGCGTTTTCCAAAGAACTACAGCCTCAGCAGCAACAAACACAGCCGAGATTGTCTCCCGAGTGTAAGAAACCATCACCTTCTCCGGAAATCCGTTCTCCGGCTCCGGAATTTGTATCTCCGGCTGAGACTCCGGTGAGAATGCCTTCACCGCTGCCGGTGTTCGATACGAAAGAAGGTCTACGAACTCCATGGAAGCTTAGAGAAGCTCCGAGGCTGTCTCTCGACAGCAGAGCGACTGTAGATGGAAAAGGAAGTTTGTATCCAAGGGAGATCCGAACAAATGCAGCAATTTTCTCTGCAACTCGATGCGAAAGCTTCGCGGTAGCGACGAATTCTGAGGAAAACGACAACCAGAAACGTTCACCGAGTGTCATTGCGAGACTTATGGGTCTCGAAGCGTTACCGGACTCTGGCCGGGAACCTATCAAGAAAGCAGAGCTAAGGAGATCTGCTTCGGAGTCTAGAGTCTCAAGAGATCTTCAGTACCGATACATCGACGGGAACAACTTTAAGCCAAAACAGTCGGAACCGTTGAATTCTGGTACGAGAGACAATGCAGTTGTAGAAGATCATAGATCAAAAGCTCGAACACCAGATTCAATGGAGCTTTGCGTTAGAAAACCAAAGCCTGAACAGCAGAGAGCTCCGAATGGATGCTTTACTGCTTCACCATGGAACAACTCACAGCAGCAGCGGAAGATCTTTTATGATTCGCAGGATTTCTTTCCGGAGCCAAAACAAAACGGAACTCTTTATGGAGAGATTGAAAGAAGGTTGAAGATGAGAGGAATTGATGAGCCAGAGAAGGATCTGGAGACATTGAAGCAGATCCTCGAAGCTCTGCAACTCAAAGGGCTTCTGCATTCTAAGAAACCAATGGAGCGTGTCGGAAACAGGAATTTCGTTTTCGATCGGAAATTCTCTTCTGAAGAATCTCCAATCGTCATTATGAAACCATCAAGATCACAGTTTCTGAATAACAGGATTGGAAGAACAGGACAAGAGTCTACGTCTTCCAATTTTAGATCCAGAGTTGGAATCAATCGGAACCCCAATCTCGCCATGGAGCCTTTACCATCGGGAAGGGCAAGGCTTAATCGACCAGACATAGAAAGAAACACACAAAAGGACAGAAGAGCAAGAAATTCAAAGTCCCCTGATCCAAACGAGAACACTGCTAAGAGTCCGAGTTCTCTAGCGAGAAGAAAACCTTTAAGCATTGAGACTCCGAAAAGAGGAAATGATTCCATGGATCAGAGAAGAAGTTCTCCCATAAATTCACCAAGGATTAGTCCGAGGAGAGGAGCTGGATCAGATCAGACAAGCAAATCACCGAGAAACAGAAAACCGATGAATGATGCTTCTCCTAGAGAAAGACTTACCGTTCAGGTGGACGACGATTCATCCGCCATTTCTGAGAGTAGTTTTAGCACCTCGTCTCAAATCGATACAGAGGTAAAAGGATAGATTTTTTTTTCTTTATTTTTGATCATATTATACTTTGTTCATTTCATTTTATTTATGTTCTTCAAAGTTTTATTATGGGTTCTTATTTGAGTTATCAAAATGCTGTTTACAGAGATCGAAAATGGAGGATTACAAAGAAGGAAGGAGTCTTTTGGAGAGATGCGATAAGCTACTTCACAGCATAGCTGAGATTACAGCGACAGAGTCCGAGTTACAACCGAGTCCAGTTTCTGTACTTGACTCGTCCTTCTACAAGGATGAGTCATCTCCTTCGCCTGTCATGAGACGACGATGCATCGATTTCAAAGGTAACAGATTACAGATCTTCTTTAGTTCTTCTCTAAAATTTCCACTTCACACAAAGGACTGAATTAGCATGCTAGATTGCGCGGTTCCGTGTCCGCGCGTAAACGTTACATTAACCGGTTCACGTTAGCAAAAGAGAAAAAAAATGAAAAAAGCTTAACGGTTGTTTAAAGTCATGTAGTACATCCGGAGCACACTGATCGAAGCTGTTAAGATGAGATGAAAATAGTAGAATGACCAAAAGCCTCCTGTTTTATGATCATAATTACCTGAAAACCACTGTGGGGAGTACTGGAAATCCATAAAAACAAAAACCTCCGATAGTGACTGGTTGATGGCTCTGTTTTCACTCTCTGTTAGTGCATTTACTGTTTCTGAAGTTCTCTAGTCAAAATTAGTGAAGAATTTATGTTACATTTTTCAACAGAAACCAAATCCTTTTCCTTTTTTTGATGTTAATTACTCTTTACTACTGTTTACTTCAGATCCATCAATGGAGCTAGAAGACGAGATGTGGAGCCCGATGATCTCGCCGATCCGAATGAAATTTGTGGACAATAGTAATAACAAATCAGACGACTCTGATTTACTTTACGTTTCGGAAATCCTACGAGTTTCTGATTGTATTTCGGAAGATACAGATGTGTTCTTATTACTTGAGAAACAACAATACAAGACTAGTTCTAAAGTTTCTAAGATCCATAGAAGGCTTGTATTCGACACAATCACTGAAATTCTCGAAAGAAAGAGACAATTACCTCCATGGAAGGCACTTTCTAGTACAGGAGGAAAGCCTTCGTTTCGTCAAATTTGGTCGGAATTTAGAAGAATTCGAGAGAGGGATTCAACTGAAGACTTGTTTGAAGTCATTTGTGGAGCATTGAAGAAGGACATGGCTGGTGATTCTGTACAAGGATGGGTTGATTGTCCAATGGAGACATCAGAAGCTGTTTTGGACATCGAACGGTTAATATTCAAAGATCTAATCGCAGAGACGATTAATGATCTCGCTGCTTCTACCGGGAAAAACTTATTAGTTCCCGCGCTTCGAAGGACGTTGGTGTTTTGAATAAAAAAATTTGAGTGAAACTGAAATCAATCAGAGATTATTTTTCGCGCGCTTTTCTTTGTGTTTATCTCTGTTTGTTTTTTTTATTTTTTATTTATTTTTCTTTTCTTTTTTTTGGGTGGAGATTTTTGTTGTAAGCCATGTCAAGCAAAATCATATATTGATGCTTACTGGAAACTGAAGTATAATCATCTAACGTTCGACTTTTGCTGTCCCAATGTATTAACAAAAAAATTAATGTATGTTTTTGAATGACGATGATGATGATGATGGATCATCAAGAAGAAAGCCTTTTGTTTGTTCTTAATTTCCTCCTTGTTTTAGATGTTTATAGTAATAATGATGATTCATGTTCAGCTTTGGCTTGAAAAACTTAGGTCAAGGGTTTAAAGTTTGACCAAATTGATTATTCCTAACTGTGCAATGTGGGATTGTGATAATTGGGCCAGTTATTATGATCTTACAGGAGTGACTTACATTTGCCTGACAAATAATTAAACAAACATTTAAGTAAAACAAAGATTATTTAGGACAGATAAGATAGGAATTTGGTACCCCACTAAACTAAAATAAACTAATTAACAACATTTTTATCCATTAAACGGACTTTTCACATATTAATAAGTGAAGATTCTGCCATTCCCATATGAAGTTTTTTTTTTTTTTTCCAGCCTTTTTTTTCTTTTCGTAAAAGTTGAATAATGATCATGTGTATCTGCGGATGCAACCTTTCTGTTTGCAGATTTACAAAAATTAAAGCATTTCTAATGGTCAGTATCATGTGATCACGTGCACTGTGGTCCTTGCTCATGTGCTAAAGTTTGCTTCAATGGAGAGAGAGAGAGAGAAAGATGAAGACAAAGACCTTTGCTCATTCACATGGATGTTCTGATGCATATAGATGAGTTAATTAGGTTTGGTACATCTACTAATTAATCACTTGTTTTTAACAAACTTTAGGGTTATTTGCAATCTTTTTCAATAACAAGAATATGTCCATTTGGGGAGTAAGTTTGTTAGCAATCACTTTTACGTTTCTATTTTGGGTCAGATACTTGAGACACAATATTTTGATACAGAATGTTAACAAAATTCTATGAGCATTCAACAGTTACCAACTCACAGATGTATTCTTCTAATTCGGTCTTGTAAAGTAATAAAGATCATTTAGCAATAAATTTTAAACAATTGAATTGTTGCAAAGATATTTATCAAAACCCAATTTGAAAACATCTTTACGTAAAATAGATAGTTCAACCACCCTTGATTTTCAATCACTCATAAACAATGAAACTAAAGAGGGGGTACATATTTGAATTATTTTGTTCAATTGTTGGGTATACTTATTTGAAGAACACGATAAAAATAAGGTAGGGAACATGAAAAGATAAGACTTAAGAGAGAGTTAGGCAGCTTTACTCCAATCAAAGAAGAAAAAAAGAAGAATAAGACTGCTTTATAACATTCACAATGTCTTTATCATCTAACCCTCATTTTTCTCATTTCCATGAATGATTTGAATTGTGGCCCCTAAAACCAGTTGGGCATGTCTCCATACATTTGCCATGTTTATAACCATTTTAACTTTAGGGTTCCTTGTCTCTCTACTTCTTCATTCATTGATTTCTTGCTCCCCTCTTAAGTAGTAGTTTTCCAAGACCACACTTAACAATAAACTATTAGACTTTGTACAACAAAAACAAAGATGGGACATTTTCTTGTCATCTTTTTGGGTCTAAATACTTATCCAATTTTCAGAGATGAGGATGTCATATGGGACCCTGGCCCAGCTCACATGCCATTGCCATAAATTTTTCCTGTATTTGTAGGGTACATTTTCTCTTCTTAGCGAGAGCACTCTGATAAGCACCTCGACCACAACACTCCACCAAAGACCGGCCTATTAAAGAGTGGACGTCTTGCTTCGGAGAAGAAGACGTCCACGATAGGCCCAGTTGTGACGGCCCTATTCGAATCTCATAATTCTTCCATAGCTTATCCCCCTATGAGATAAGAGGTCCCCAGTCTAATCCCATAACGCTCATGGATCAAACCACTCTAATAGGAGGGCCCTATTTGACCCCTTTTGCCCGCCCTTTCCATAATCTAAACCTCCAAAACCCCTTCCAAAGACTTCAACTCAGGACATCATCGTGCCAGTTCTGTTACAAGTCCGGGACAAATATCACTACATCAAAGAGAAGATCTAATTACTTAATCCAAGCAGCCATAATTGGTTGGAATAGATTTTTTTTGAAAAATTCTTGAACCCTTCAAGGCATACTATAATGCGGTTTACTTACTAACAGGTTTCTTAGCAGGTAGGACACTTAATATTACTGTAATGAACTGATAGCTGAGTTTAACCCGAGATTAGGGCTAGTCTAGTGGGACTTATTAAACTGCTCGATTAAGCAATTTTGGTCCTCTAGTGGCACCGCTTAATTCCCTTTCCATTGGAATAGGGATCTTTGGTGGAGAGCACAATCGGTGAGCACCACGCTCAATGATTCAATGCCCCTTTTTTTTTTTTTTAATTCCTATTTAATAGGAAATCAACTTCTCTCTTCATTTTCTTATTTTCTCTCTTTAAAAAAACTAACTCATTTTTTTTTTCTCTCTTTTTTTTTTATTCCCTTTTAAAGGATTATCCATCAAACCTCTAAGTTTAAACATTAAGGAATCCATTTTTACATATCTCACTAGTCTTGCCCTTAATAATTTGACTTTTTACTGCTTTTCTGCGAATTAAAAAAAAAAAAGCACTTACCAACTCACACACAAGCACAACTTAATCATCTATAGCTTAGAATCAGCAAAAAAAGTTAGCATTTACCTTATATTAGGCTTACATAAACACAGCCCAGCTCTAGCTAACAGCTAGTGTTATGAACACATTTTTGCAGTATAGAATAAGGAATCCTGATTGGAAGGATTATATGTTAAATCATAAATATTTTGCTGATTTGCTCGGTTTACTAAGTGGGTGTTTGTTTTTTTGGCGACTAGGATGAACTGGGCCATTTAAGCCGACTCACACAAAACAAAAAACAAAAACAAATATACACCCCCATCAAGTATTATATCACAAAACCAAATTTACAAACCAAACATAAGGTAAGAGGTCCCCATTCTAATCCATACTGCTCATGTATCAAATCCCTCTATTGGACATGCCTATTTGAACGCCATTTGCACACCCTTTCCATAATCTAAACCCCCCAAAACCCTTCCAGAGACTCCAACTCGGGGGAAAATCATGCCTGTTATGTTACAAGTCGGTCCTAATGCTGGCAGGTCTATCAATGGGAAGATCTAACTACAAGCACATAACAGTAGTAATTGATTGGAATAGAGTTTTTGATAATTTCTTGAACCCTTCAAGGCAATAATTGTCAACATTAATGTGGTTGACATCTTACAGGGTTCTTAACAGATAGGATCTTGATACAGATACTACACTTACTAATAGCATAATGAAACTAATTGCGAGTTTAACCAGAGAAATGAATTCATCATAATGTGTTCATGTCAGCTCAATAAGAAAATAGTGACGTTTAAGAACAAGCCTTGAGCCTACATTACTTGATTCGTATTTCTACATTTTGAAATTTTACTGCTTTTATGTGGATAAAAAATCACTTATCAGCTCACACAAACACAACTTAAATTTTGCATCCATGACAGATTTGCACCACAAAACATTCTTTAATCAAATGGGTGTTTGTTTTTGGTGAATGGGCAATTTTTCACATGGTGAAATGGCTCGTTTCAGCTGCACCAGCAAAACAATAAACACACACCCCCTAAGAGTTATATCACACAACCAAATTTACTAACCAAACATAAGTTAAGAGAAGCAGACAAGAGATAACTGGCTCATTAAGAGAATTCAATCTGAGTTAGAACATGAAAAGGACGAAACAGTTCTAGAAAGAAAGACTAATATGAACACTAAACTATGCCTACTCAAACCCCAACCAAGATACTAAAACTTACAAACATCACCAAAGTCAATCAGTAAAACAGAGAAAGAAACTCTCTTACAGAAACCCCAAGTTTTTCATTCTTTAGTGGCCTTGTTAATGAGTGACTTGTGGATGTGAGGAATAACACCACCACCAGCAATGGTTCCCTTGATCAAGGTATCAAGTTCTTCATCCCCTCTAATGGCTAGCTGGAGATGCCTTGGTGTAATACGCTTCACTTTCAGATCTTTGCTTGCATTACCAGCAAGTTCTAGTACTTCTGCTGTTAAGTATTCGAGAATTGCGGCCGCGTAGACTGCGGCTGTAGCTCCAACACGCCCATGCGCCGCGATCCTTAATTTCAAATGCCGGTGAATTCGACCAACAGGAAACTAGATTCCCACATGAAAAAACAGTGAAATTTCAATTAGAAAAGGAATTAGCAGACATCTGATGAGTAACATGATACAACAACATTTGTGGGTTATGCATTACTAGTTTTAACTTGATCAGAGTTACCAGCTCTACATAACTACATTGATTAGTTTTAGTAATGTTGAGCATCAATTTAGATGTTTCCAGTATTGTATATGTCTTTTGGATCCAATCTGATTTTTTTTTCTCCTTCTAGTAACAATTCTTCTCTTTTGAGAAATTGTTCTTCTAACATTTCATAACTACACTATATGTCAGTAAAACCAACAGCTCAAACAGAGATCATTTACCATTTCTACCCATCAAAACAAACATTTTCATTAAAATTTTAAGGATAAACTAATGTCCCCTCCCAAAGGCTCTTACAAAGAATCAAATATGTGTGGACATCTATAGTCAGTAAGGAGGACCATAGGGTGGGTGGGTTTTGCACATATCAGATAAACATGGGGTGATATACAAAGTCAGCCATCTAACAAGGGTGCTCAGTTACATAAAGAAAAGAAAGGAAAAAAAAAAAAGAAAAAGACTATTGTCTACAATAAAGCTTCTTGGCCCGTCCAAATGACCGACCAAATGCCAGATCCTTACGTGACAGGGTGGGACCCACCACTTTTCCCATCTTAAAAGTGTTATGAGGGGGTTTCCAACTTATGTGGCAGTGTGACCCACCATGCCACATAAGAATCTGGCATTTGGTCGGTCTTTTGGTCGGGCCAAACAGCAGCTCTCTATTGTGTAAGAGTGTATAATATGTCCCCACTGATGGAGCCAATCACAAGTTGCCAGCTGTATATTGACAGAATGGGAGCTACAGCTCATTGTAGATCACGTGCTATATGCTCCGCCATACACAGCTGGTGGGGTGACCGAGAGAGTGTGAGACAGAGTTGAGAGGTGATTCGGGTTTAGATTGGTTACCTGGATACCGGCACGGGATGACCGGGAAACCGGCTTCTTCTTATCTTTGTCCTTGTTGGCAGCCGTGGTCTTCGCTGCCAAAAGTCCCTTTCCACCTTTTCCCGCCATTTCTTCACTGTTGTTTTTGCAAAAAAATAAAAAAAAATGAGAAAATAATTTAGGAAAAAAGAAACCCCATAAAAAAAAAATCAAGATCAAGATGTTCTTGGTTAGAAATCTTTGTAGTTGAATCGAAATAGTGGAGAAACAAAACGGATATGAAAGAAGCACAAACAATAAAACAGAAAGAATAAAAACCAACAAATTCGATTCAAGATTTATAAAAAATAAAACTATAACAACTTGTTATTGACGGAAAAATAGAACGAAAGAAATAACAGAAAAGAACTCCAGAACCAAAAACCCTAACTAGAATCCTGATCAAACTAAGAAATTAAGAGGAAAACCCCCAAAATCAAGGGTTTTGGATAAGCACAGTATAGTAGATAACCACAAAGAATTCATAAAACCTGCAAAATCAGAAAGAGATACAGAGGAGATGAGAGAGAGAGAGAGAGGATACCTGGTTTGGTGCGACAGTCTTCTGAGGGAGGACTGAGGAGCGCTGTAACTGACGAAGAGAGGGAGATGGATAGATGAGTTAGAAGAGAGATCTGTAGAGTTTGGGGGTTTCTCTTTCGTTCTTGAAACCTTTAAATACGGTCAGGAAAACAAGTAAAGGGCGGTTAACTTCGGTGGGAAACTCTTTCTATTTTAAAAATTTTCCATTTTACCATCCTACCCTTCTCTTTATCCTTAATTACTATATTCGTTCTTTTTCTTTTGCACGGTCAACCTTTGAATTCGGAATATTGTTAAACCCATAGAAATGCAACGTCGGAGTGTTAAAGACACCTCAAACAAGTAAAAAAAAATTTTTTTTTTGAGGTTACGGTAAGTATCATAAGCACCCCAAATAACCAAATCCTTCCCTCTGGTCTTAGATTTGAGTCGGAAGCATGGAGTGTGAGGGAGAAGGCAGAGATTGTATCGTGCGGCACAATTTTTGCCGTACGGGGCTTTAAAGAGCAGAATTAATCCACGGCACTAATTGTGCCGCCTCTACATATTTTTCTATGAAACTTGAACTCCCTCAAGCCTTTAAACCCCTATCCCAAATAACATAAATAAGAGTTTACTATGGCACTTGTCATAAGGTAATGGGAATGTAGGGGCCCAAAAATATCGTGTAGTACAATGAACAACTCGGGCTGAGGTGATAACTTCAGGAGGTCATCAGGTGTTCAGCTCGGCACCTTAGCTCAGTTAACACAGTTAATTTCCCCTAAGTGATGCTGAGTCTACCCTTTTGAATGTGCTACATACACATCATTTGGGGATTGCATTCGGGACGGGGACGAGTAGCATCGCTCCAAAATGAATGTGTTCAAGGAACTTGCATTCATGTTATTAGTGGTTTTCGAATTCCTAACCGCCTAAACATAGTGCAGGCATAATCCTAGTGATCGAAAACGCCCAGCTAAAGTTTATTGGGGTTTTGGTTACCCAAACGCCTCAACCAAAAGCCCAACCCAAGATAGGAAAAGATAAGCCCAACCCAATATAAGGTCAGATTGAGTCCATTAAGTTTGCAATAGGCCGTTCAGATTCAGAATGCATGTTTTTCACCATAGTGAAACCAAGGGCTTGTCTCGGTGGTTGTTACCTCTCCCCTTTGGAGAGAAGTTTTGGGTTCGAGTACCGTATTTAGTGTGACTTAGCCCATGTAATTTTGGTTGGGACGTGTCTTCAATTACTCGTCTGATGGTCCAGTTCTTCCTATGTGCCCTGTGTGATGCTGATCTGTATTGTAGGTGTCGTCTGCCTATCAAGTATTGCGAGCCCAAGTAAATGTATTCCCAATTAAAAAAAAAAACGTCAAGACCTGCATGTGGGTTGGGCTTTTTCTTGGGTCATGGAAAAGCAAAATAAGTGTTCTCAAAATTAACTAATTTTAAGTTGATACATAGCAGCATCCAGGATAAAAACGGTGATGCTACGCTTACTATCATTCTTAATGCCTAGGTTATTTAGGAGGGTAGCAATATTAATTTGAAAATGACACAAATCACGAATGATGTAAGATTATAACATAAACATAGAATGATTAGGGGGTAGCAAATGTAGTAGAAAAAATGCCCTAAGTTTAACATTTTCCTCAAAAAGTAAACATCGATATCTAAACCGGAACCACCTTATGTGGACGATATCCCACTACAATTTTACATAATTGATTGCTGTACTAAATTAAACTATATCCGTACATGCATCTTATTGAGTAATTTTCATTATACAATAATCAAATAATGTATTATGCAATCCATCATCATCAATAGGCCCTACCCGAGTACCCCATCTGACCCCACATTCTCAGCTAATTAACTTTAAATTCGCCAAATTAGAGGGACCACCACATCTATTACACTTGCCCCCCAACATGTCAGACATCATCATAGTGAATAAATAGGACCTTATTTAATAGTACTACTCAAACTATGGTTTTCTAAGGGTTAGTATATCCTATATCGCTTACACTTTAAGTTTGAAAGAGTATAAGTTATGCAAGCCTATAAGTGATCCTAAGTTTACCAAAAAAATCTACAGAAGTTCTTTTTGAAGACATAATTTACAATGGATATTTATTATTTTGGGATAAATCTAAATTATAAAAATATGTGAAAAATAATTCGACCATCGAAGTAGTTTTCATTAGAAAATTATGTAAGAATTTATTGAAAAGTGTGTGAAAAATTAAAAAATTAGTAGGATAGAAGTAAAATTTCTAGATAAAAAGTAAGAAAATGTCAAAAAAAAATTAAATTAAATTAAGGTATCTACGTGTTAAATTAGTGATAAAAAGTAAGGATAATTCTAAAAAAAAACTTTAAATTTAAGATTTAAACCGCGTCGAAAAGAAAAAAAACAATAAAAAATTGTCCTATTGTGCCCTAGCTAAATAAAAATAACACAAGCAAGAATCCAATAACAATAATCTGAAAGGGATGTCTTAAGTGGGGACAGAACCATTTTATTTAGCTCTCCTTTTCCTCCATCTTTATGTCCTCATCTCCTCATTAATGTATAATTCCGTAATATATCACAAATCAATTAAAAAAAATTAATTTAATTTCCATATCCATTTTACTGGGCCCTCCTGATGCACCTAATTCATGCCCATGTAATTGAGTCCCGATATATCACTTTGAGCTGAAAACAAAACATACTTGGAAGACGGACAACCAAGAGTACAATTTTGTTACTGCAATTTTTGTTGTGTATTTCAGGAGAAATAAGATTTCGTATATTTGAAATACTATGTCGCAGTCGTTAGGGCTAGTCTAGAACCCCGTGGTGTATGTGGATTTCAAACCATGATTTTCATTCTAATTTTTAATTTTTAGAAGTTTGAAGTTCTTATATTAAATCATATTTTTATCAAATAATTGATGACAAAATATCATGAAAAAAAATGCTATAAATAATATATTAATTAAGTGAAAATAATAATAACAAATTTCATTGGCGTGATCAAAACTTATAATCTTTCATAAGAATATTTACTAAAAAAGAAACTAACTGCATGCATACTGACAATTTTAAATTTTAAAAGAAAGAAAAAATGAATTTCTAAATAAAAAGTAAGTCTATTTTTCTCAAAAAGAAAAAAGTATGTGAACACCCAAGACACAATAATGACTCTAAGAATGGATATTATATAACAATTACCTTTATTTAAATTAATTATATTTAAAAAGCTTTGCAAAAATCATTTTAAGAAGAAAATAAATTGTTTAAAAAAGCAATAATATATAGTAGCAATTTTCAATAAAGTTTTGACACCAACTTTGTTGCAATCAGGGGGCATCAATGAGTCCATCTTTCTTATTCTCAAGAAAACGATATGATAGGTCTATCTTTGAAAATAAAAATAAAAATTAGACAGAAAGTAGAGATAGGAAGCATTTATTTATTTTATGTGGGTCATTTCAAATGATTCTGACCTAAAAAAATCCATTACATATCCAATAATTTACTCAATTTAGATGCCACGTGGTGGCCTGAGAAATAATTTCAGTACATTACTATTATTTTTATTAGCAAAATAAGATTTGAGTTTTATTGTATTATTATCTGTATTTGATCAAACCTTGCTTGATCCACTAGATATTTGAATCGTTTTTATTTGGACCTCCTTTTCATAGCAGTATCAAACCCGATCATTTTATGCCCTAATTAGTAATTAGAGACTAGGTTTTATTTGGTAAGCCTGAGAACTAGGGCGTGCACCATGCATGAATCATGATAATAGGTCCTATGGATATTGGGTTTCACAGGTTTATAACAAATTTTGGGTAACTTTTGCTAGGGAAGGCTTGATATTTAGGCTTTTTGGGTTTAGAGGCTTACTTTTAGGTTATATCTTGGGAGTGGTATGCATGATACTTAGTGTTATTGGGTTCATAGGGGTGCCATTTATTACATTCTTTTGGGGTAAGTTCTTCTAGGGGTGGTAACAGAGTTTTGAATTCAACTTTATAACTTGTGAGGTGTTTAATGTGATTTATCTAATTGAATTTCTTCTTGTATGATGTGCCTTCAGTTGTTCGTGTAATGTTTTAATTCTTTTTTTTGTATGATATCGATCCGTGTTGCAAATGTCTATTTGCCATATATTTCGAGTTTGTACAAATCGTATTAAAAAAAAAAATTAGAAACCGAATTTATCAATCATACAAAAAAAATTTTATAATTATAAATTATAGTAAAATAATTGTAGGGTATTAGTTAAAACAAAACGGTTACTATAACTTTTCAAAGTTTTGGTACTAGGACAATATACAGTTCAGATGCATGACACATGCAGAATGTTTTTTCGATCGGACGACACATGCAGAATGTATGCAAATGCTAGATCCAAATTATGTTTGTTTCATTAAGAATTCCTGTGAATCCTTGCAAATCCTGCAATGTGTTTTTCTTTCAAATCCGGCAATTTTAATGATATAAAAAACAAGGGAATTTAAAGTTATCTTCCCATCGTATTATTCTTTGTTAAATTAAATCAATAAGAAAACTTTTCTTAATGGGACCATTTGCCACATTACTGTTGACACTGTGATGTGGATGTAAGGGGTGATTGTTTTCTTAATAGGACCATTTTTACGGGTTATAGCTTTACCACAAAGTTTGGTCCATATAATTAGTTATGTTAGTAGTGTTCGTTGATAGCGAATTGTCTATTTTTCTGGGCCATAGTGTATTTTGTTTTGTTGTAATTTGGGCATTAGTCTCTCCTATTAAAAAAAAATAAATCATCTATAAAATTAAAACACAAATGAACATCACAATTTTTCACAAAAAAGAAAAAATAGACCAATCTAATTGGGTGAAGTGTAAATTAAAACATAAATAAACAGCACATCTTCATCTAGGGCACCAGGCCGGGTCGAATGGATACTTCAACCAGTTATAACCAATAAAACATATTATATAATATATACTTTAAAAATTGGATTTTAATATTTAAATTAAGATGAATGATATATAAAACCCGTCTATTAAAAATAAAAACCCTTTTTGCCCCAACTATTAGGCTATAGATTTTTTTTCACTACCAGGTACGGGTGTCTTCTGGTTCTATTATTGAACTACCCAAAACGTGAACCTATTGGTAAGTACGTAGGATTCGGTTCCTATCAATTTGAATGCAGTGCTTAAGAATATCATATTATTAAGTAACCAGAATCGAAATTGTTACAATACGTGCTACTCACTTGATTTTTGTTCCTAGCAATTTCAAAATTTGAGGAACCGGAATAAAAAAAAAACCATTTATCTGATAAATGGGTTACCCATTACCCCTACAAGTAAGTGCTAGACTAGTGACTAGACTTTAAGCTCCCTTAATTAACTACCCAAAACAAAGGCTTGGGTAATCACATATTTCATATGAAGTGACATTTCGTGGGCCCCTAAATGGACTTGACCCCTCATCCACCCAAAAAAAAAAAAAATGAGGGTCCCCAACAAATTTTCATTTATCAGCTTCAACTGTATGACTTGATGGAAAAGGACTAATAAAGTTTACTTCCTTCTTTTCCTACTTTTTCAAACCCTGTGATGCAATAGAGAAAGACATATATGTCTATTTAATCTTATCAGACAAAGCTACTGTAGTGGTGGGATGTTTTGCTGAGCTTATTCACAAGGATAAAAATATATAAATATATAGCCATTTTGGGTACATTAGCTTCTATGATCTTGCTATCTAATAAATTTTTTTAATTTTTAATTAAAAAAGCTAATGAAATTTAAATTTTTATTATAAGGTTGGTACTTAATTTAATCTAATAAGTGGATATATATAGATCATAAGTGATATTTTGAGAGAGTGTTACTTGACATCAAGATAAGTATATTTGGTTAAACTAATGAAAAATAGTGGATTAACTACTGAAGAATTTTGAAATTAAGAACATTATCAAGTATGAGTCATCAACAAATGAACATTAATTATATTAACAAACTAGGGTGATTGGTTCATCCGTTTTTGGAAGGTAATATAGTTGAGGCTTCGATTATGGTTGGCAAAGGTTCTTAAATGTAGACTTCCTCTTTTTCTGTACAAGACCGTCTTATGAGAAAACTGGAAACTATAGATTTTAATGGTGATTAAGTGAAAATAATATTAGATTATCAATGCGTGAGAGCTCAATTCTTGAGAATAATAGTCCCACATAGGATATGAGAGCCTAACAAACTTAATATATAATGATCATTGGTCACACCACTCATTGCCAATTGGTTTTGAGTTGGAAGCCCACAAACTTAATACGATATCAGAGCGCAGACCCACACGTGATAGGCCCAACGGCCACACGTGCTCCACGTCACTCAAAAAAAGAGTTCCACGTGTTAGGCGCAAAAGAATGCCACACGTGAGGGGGTGTGATGAGAATAATAGTCTCACATAGAATATGAGAGCCTAGCAAACTTAATATATAATGATCATGAGTCACACCACTTATTGCCAATTGGTTTTGAGTTAGAAGCCCACAAACTTAATAATAATAACTTCATCACTAGAATTAGGGAAGGTAAAGTCTTTTACGTTTATTTTAAAAAATTTGTTTAGACTTGGAAATTAGGATTAATCCATGACGATGACGATGCTGACCGGCCCTTTAACGTTACATGGCGCGTAGATCGTGAAGCTCGACCTAGTGAAATGATTATGGATTTTATTTATATAAGTTTTTAATAATCCTAAAATTACATAAAAATCTTTGATAATCCTTGAAATATAATTTACTAATATGGAACTCACAAACCAAACATATAGATGCACACAAAAAATGTTAGGGGTACATAGGGACATGGGTATGAACATGTGATGAGTCTATGGGATTAGAGTTAAAGATGTATAATGTTTTGAGATAAGGGTTCTTGTTAGCTAAAAAAGTATTGGAATCATCACTTAGAATTAAACTATGTATAGGCCTAATCCTAAAAAAATTCTCAAAGTTTGTAATTTTTATTTTGGTCAGATAAAGTTGAATCATATAAAAAAATGAAAAGTATTTGAGAAAGACTCAAAAGCTGGTAGCAAACCCATGTTCCAAAAGCTTAAAGGGGAACTTGAGTGTTAAAGAGTTCCAATAATTTCAATAGTACATCATTGAGAAACAAGTCCATTAAAGATTGAAAGCTAGTTTTGTCCCATTAAAATTTAATCAAATATATATATATGTTAAAAGCAAAGTTTAAAAGGGTATATTATAAATACAGTGTGATGATGGGTTAGGGTGATTTTAAAATTTTGGGCCATAAAATGTAAATTACACAAAGTATCATCAAGGATTTGGTTTATCATGAAGGATTTAGTTTCTTTCTTAAACATTAAGTGTTAAATCTCAATTTTCATTCCATTAGAGCTTTATGTAAGGCATTTAGGAAACATTTTGTAAAAGTGAATAAATCAATGTCTGAAATGATTTTAAGGTGGTTTTTTCTTATGAATCTCAATTTCAACAATAATTATTGAATACTAGAATTTTCAGGGCCAGTTTTGAATCAGGTCGTTTGGTAAAAAAGAAGTTTTTTACTTTTCACCTAAAATAAGTGAGTTATATTAACTCAAGCTTTTATGTTATGTTTACCTTTATTCAAAATCTAATTCTAGGGTTAACAATATAGAGGAATATTGCAATGCTTCTTAATTTTACTTGGACCCTCCACCCATTTAGAGTAATTTGAAGAATAATTTTTCTACAAAAGAGACTTAAACCTACAAACTTCTCATAAATAAAATGAGTACAAACCATAACACGAGGCATGTGAGTTTGTAAGGTTTTGTTGTGGGGGTAGAAGAGTAAAATAGTACATGGAATAATGAAATTGTACAAATCATTTTCATTGCATGACTAGATATAGAATGACTTGTTCAAAGAAAATGTACTAGAAATATATATCGTCATACGTATTATACCTTCTACATCTTAACTTTGTGTGATCAGTGATCAGTGTGTAGGGCGTATCAATCGTGTGGGGGTCTCCAATTGAATACGTTTACTTACTATTTTTATTTTACCGTGTATCAGGATTCATTCTCTTAAACAGTGGTCCCACTGTGCATCACCACATGATTCGTACGTGGTACACAATACTAACTCGTATAACTAGTCTCTTTCAGTGATGGGCCATTTCTAAACGTAGATATACACAGATTCAATTATGTGGGGTCCACCATCAAATATCCAATCATGGGTCCTACTACATCATACATCTTCCATTATTTTTATTTTTTTATTATGATGGCAAGTATGAGCTCCAT
Source organism: Macleaya cordata (assembly GCA_002174775.1). Taxonomy (NCBI): domain Eukaryota; kingdom Viridiplantae; phylum Streptophyta; class Magnoliopsida; order Ranunculales; family Papaveraceae; genus Macleaya; species Macleaya cordata. The sequence goes on along the minus strand of MVGT01003118.1, from coordinate 896,269 downwards.
CATCATTTTGTATGGATGGTCCCTTGAGAGTTGTGTGTACGTGGGTGATTCGTGTAGAATTTTCAACATTTAACCAACAAGGGGTTGGGTTCGAGTCCCTCTGAAGTGCTCAGTATGGCCTACCCCATACAATTCTTCCTACATGTTTTCAGTTGCGTGTGTGAGTTCTAGTTCCTTTCGTCTGTGATACTAACCCACAGCAGCTGAGGGGTCTGATGGATGTTAATGAGTTAATGGCAGGAGATGATTCAAGGGATTATATTGGATGAGGACGTTCTTCTCACTACGTAAATTATAATCACCTAAAACCAGCTCATTCTAGCTATAACTTCATCATCCATTGATTGCAATTAACAGTAAAATCATTCTCACCGAAAATCAGTCAATTGTAAGACTTGTCATCTCATCATCTATTGATTAGAATTAATTAAAGATACAGATCATCATCGCCCAAAATCAACCATTGAGTCATTTTTTATGTGGGCCCCATAGGCATTGTACACTCCTCTTATATAAATCCTATATCACATTAAATTGGGTCCTACTCTAAATGAAATGTTCCTAAATTATCCTAAAGTTTACAAACGCCCTAATATCATAACAATACTCCAAATTCGAATAGCTCTCTCCACTTCACTTCTTAACACATGTGGTTTACAGTTGCAGCACTGGACGTTCGATCCAAGTTGCATCTTTAGACAGCACGATTATTTTTTTAAATGCTATTATTATGACTAAAAGTCGTTGCATTTTATGTTTCTCATTTTTAATCTAAACCCTCCTTAGATCATCTACATGTAAGTCTCGTACATCAATGTAAATGAAATATAAAAATAAGTAAAGATCCAATTAATAAGTAAAAAACCAAGTTGATCCCAAATCTATCCAAAGGTGCCCCCACAAAAATAAAATTTTTGTGGAACATGCAATATATCACTTGTACCCGCGTATAAATCAGCTGTATTTGAATATTCAATTGACTAAAAAGACCTCTTACCTCTAGATCCTGATTTTAGCAGTTCACTTATGGCCGATTTCAACTTGGATTGTCTGTCCCAATTACTCAATCCTCTATTGAACAATCACTCGATTCATGCAAGAGTCGATTGGATCGTCCGATTCTATTGAGTTGGGGGACTCGGTGATCAATGATCACTCAAGTCTTGATCAACGTACTAGAAAGAAATCCCGAGAGATACTAAGGTGTACGATACTCCGACATGTACGTAGATAACGTTATAAGCTCTTCTTTGTCGTTTTCCGTAAGGGCAACTTCGTTAATAAAAACGTATTTTCGATGTACTTCGGTCATTTACTATTGAATTGATAGTTTTCATAAGGTTAACGGACGATCAAGCGGTTCTTGTTTTCGCATATAACCACGTGGCAGAATCCCCAAAAGCCAAGGACATAAACGCTCCTGATCGCGGACCCGAACCGCACGGCCCGTTTGGTTGCCGCGTGCCAGGCTAAAGGGCACTCTCTGAGTAGCTTTAGCAAGAAAGTTTAAAAAAAAAAATCCAAAAATACCCCTCCTTTATTAAAACCACAATAAAAAAAAACAACAGAAATGTTTGAACCAATAGCTTTACAAAAGTAATACCATATGCTTATGTGGTAAGGTGAGTCCCACTACCATCTAAGTTGAAACGGTGACGCTACATTTACTGCAAAGTGTACTGCAAATCTTACTGCAAAGGCTATTCAAGAGGGTATTTGTATTAATTTAAAAATGAAGTAAATCACGAGAAATATGAGATTATTTGAGAACTATGGGATAACTAAGCAGTAAGATTTGCAATAAAAAAATACAGTAAATTTAGCATTTTTGAAAGTTAGAAAACTCCTTCAAAACAATTTTGAAACGAAAAAAATAATAGGTACCTGTACCACATAAACATCAAGCACGGTTTTTTTTTTATTTTTATTTTTTTTTGTAAAATGCCCCCTAGCGGTGGATAGTTAGCAAATTGGCACTATCACTAGCCTTACTTGGGTACCCCATTGAGGCCTGATAATTCCTTTCTTGTTTTCTAGGTTTTTCACCAAGTAAAATTGTAAGGGCTGTTTTGTCAATTTAACTATATGCAGATCAAAAGATTCAAAACGTCATGTCTTTCCATATTTGTCCTTACCGCTATTATGAAGCAGTTTTCTATACCTTCCGAAATAATGGGCATATGCGGATATCCAATAAACTATAGGGGTATTTATGGTATTATGTGGCCCTATAAATGGGAGACTCGCGTCAAAACACGGATAACGTGTCATCGTGTGACAACTGCCATTTAACTGACCGTACTACACATGTTTGACACGTAGACCACTTTCCATATCCCGTTCTGGTTTATCCAATCCACCTAGGACATGATCTGGCACAACTAATCCTAGTCAGCAATTGCTCGCTTCATCTTTCCCTTTTAAAAACCGATCCTGGAGTCCGCTCTTTATTCCATCCACAACGCTAATCGTCTCAGTTCTCATTCTGGTTTTTCTTTTCTTTATAAACGTTTTTCTTTTCCATTGAAGATCAGGCAGAGTTCGTCGGAAATTCTGTGATTAACAGAGAAAATGAATATTCCGGCTATTGATTCTTCAATCTGTCGCCATGAAATTAATATCTCTGTTCCTCGCAGTCACGTATATCACGAACTCTGCTTTAACTGTTTCTGGAAATCAGAAATCGTAAACTTTTAGGTGCTTTTAATTTCGGTCTCTGTTGATCGATTTTTGTGAAATTGGAAGATTTTATTTTTGTTGTGATCGGATCCGGATGATGTGTTCTTTATGAGCAAAAGAGGACAATTGAAGAGATGTCCAAGGTTAAGCCTTTGATAATGCATAAATGACCTTTGTCGTTCATGGAAGCTTAATCTAAAGCTTCTTCCTGTGTTTGTTCAACCGGAGTGATCTTTCTTGTCTTCTTCCTTGTTTTCATTTTCAGTAATTTGATGTTTAGGTTAACTGAAAGTAACTGTTATTAGATTAGAATACAGTTGGAGTACAATTTAGGCGAAGTTTTTGCGAACTTAGAATGGAGAAAGGGAGATAAGAGGGAGGACATTTTGCGACTCTGATCTCGCTAGGTATGCCATTTCAAATGAAGATACAGCCGATCGATTCTTGGTCACAAGAAGGACCTTTGCGGAAGGATCCTGTTAAACCTGTTGTGAAATCGCGGTTCAAGAGGCTTTTTGAGTTGCAGTTGCCGTGCGTTTTGAGGATTTCATCAACAGAGAAGCCTGGAGTTGAGGAACATCAGTACAATAAAGATGGAAGTGGAGATTTGGAGCCGAGTTCGGTGTGCTTGGCGAAGATGGTGCAAAACTTCATTGAAGAAACTAATGAAAAGCAGAGTGTGGCATCAAAATGTTGTCGAAACCGTTGCAATTGCTTGAGCCGGAGTTGCAATGGAAGTCCTGATGATGAATTCGACTCATGCTGTGGTTCCAATGATTCGATCGGTGATGCCTGTGAAGTTCTCAAGGTAGCGAATTTCTTAATACTCTTCAATTTTTTGAACTAATAGCTTTATTTTCGGAACGTGATTGTAAAATTTCCTTTTTCACAGAGCTTAGTTCCTTGCGATAGCATCGCAGAGAGAAATCTTTTAGCCGATACTGCAAAAATAATCGAGATGAACAAATCTTGCAAGCTCAAAGCAGATTGCAGAAAGATTGTCTCTGACGGCCTTTTAGCTCTCGGCTATGATGTTGCAATTTGTAAATCGCGATGGGAAAAATGTCCTTCGTATCCTGCTGGTACACACTCTCCCCTTTCTCTCTCTGATCGGTGCTCGATTGTTTCTGTAGTTTGAACTTTCTAGTTTCTACTAAAATCAGTTGCAGTACGATCGAATCTTGTTATTTTGAGTAAAAATCATGTCTTTATAGTTGTGAATATGAATTCGTCCCGTCTCTTACAGTTTCCGAGATAGTAAAAGACTTAATTTTTACAGGTGAATACGAATACGTCGACGTGATCGTTGACAGTGAACGGCTTCTAGTCGACGTGGATTTCAGATCAGAATTCGAGATTGCTCGATCAACTGGAAACTACAAAGCTGTCCTGCAATCCTTACCGTCCATCTTCGTTGGTAAAGCTGATCGACTTCAACAGATTGTTTCCATCGCATCAGAGGCAGCAAAACAGAGCCTTAAGAAGAAAGGTTTGCATTTCCCGCCATGGAGAAAGGCTGAGTACATGAGAGCTAAATGGCTTTCGCCGTACACCAGATTAGCAGCAGCAGGAGCAACAACAACTACAAAACCAACAGAATCGGAAATTGAAATTGAAGCCGAAATCAAGAACAAGTCCTGTTTGGTCAAAACAGAGAGTTTCTCCGGCGAGTTTGAACTTCTTTTTTCGGAGAAGACTGTTACAACCTTCCAGTCGAAGACAGATTCCGGCGATCATTCGTCCTTTTCAGGCGGAAGTTCCGATGGAGGAGCGATGTCACCATTGAACCTGCTACCTATGAAATCGAGGAGTTCTCAGGGAGGATTAGCCTCTGTCCTGGAAGAGAAACCCTAAAATTTTGTTTTTTTTTTTTCTTTAATAATTTTGTTACCAGAGAATCAAAATTTCAGTATAAGTCTATATTGAGTATAACCTCTTAATCCTTCTCTCTCTCTCTCTCTCTCTCTCTCTCTCTCTCTCTCTCTCTTTTTTAATTACTGTAAGGGTCTGTAAGAATCGAAGCTATATAGTTCTATCCACTTTACTAATATAAAAATAGCAAATAAAGTTTAAATATTTCTCTTGATCTTCTTCTCGTCTCATCTTCTTCGTTAATTTTTACTGTTAAAATTTCTCAGAAACGCTGAGAGAAATCTCAACTCTGACTGAGGTTCATTGAGGTATGCAATTGATTCTTGTTTTGGCAGAAAGTTCAAGAAAAGCAGTTCTATTTTTATTATATTTAATAATTTATATCCTCATCAAAATTTCTTGATTTTCCAGCTTTTGCAGTGAGCCAGTTACGGTTCCTTCAAGGGAAACAACGAGGGCGTGGATATCTCTCCTCTTTCTCTCTCTACTCTTTCTCTCTCTAAAAATATTGGGGAGTACGAGAGAGGGAGAGAGATGACGGCAGGGTCTCGTGGCATCTCAAACGCTGTGTAAGGAGGAGACAAATCCATACGAATTGTGTGATCTTCTCTTTATCCTAAAACCACCTGTAAGTCTGTTCTCCAACCCACTTTTCTTATCAAAACCGCTCTTTACAAAACCACTTCTGGTTTTTACTACTCGGTAAAGTAGAGTAAAGTATAACCGTGTAACCGTAACGGTGATCTCTAATAATTAGATTCTACAATACTTGAGGTAAAGACTAAAAAGAGGGAAGGACCTTCAAGGATGTAGTAGGGTCGGTGGGTGTTAAAATGTCTGTATTACCCTTTGAGCTTTTTATTATTTACAGTGGGTTAGGTAAAAATCTGAATTTTTTGGTAGGCGGTAAAAATCTGAATTCATTAGTTAAGATTCCTCTGAAACTACAAATGATGACCTTTTCTTCTCCAGTCGTTGAACGTCCCACTAAAATTCACAGAGATGGCCCCACCAAACTACTGCTTTAATAGAAATGAGAAAATTACGCCTGGGGTGTAGTCCATAACTTTTGAGCAGGTGTAGGTTTCAGGTTCAACCAGAGAGAGAGAGAGAGAGAGAGAGAGAGAGAGTCCTGTTGGTGTTTGGACCTTAGCTAGTGTTCATCATCTTTTTGTGTGAATCCCGATGAACATGTACTTCCCTATAGTATTTGGACTTATTAGATTTACGATGACGACAGAATTACTTGGAATGGAAATCAACTATCCTATAGTATTATAGCTTCTGCTCCTTTGATGTACCCTTCGTTAATTTAATGGTAAATTTATTGACACTATCCATCTTAGGTATTATTGGGGTAATGGTTTTTGATGCTATTAAGATATGTCCATGCGTTTCTTTTTGTTTGTGGGGATCATTTCCCAACTGCGTATCTTAGTTAGGGCAAGGCCAGTGGTATACATCAGATCCACCAACAAGTAAGGTAGATCTGATGTATAACAGATCGGCAGGGCTAGTGGTGAAGAAATTAGTGTCGCAGAAGTTATCTGCGACACTAATTTTTTTTTTTTACTAAAAAGTAATTTTTTATTATTTTATTATTTAAAAAAAAAATGTGTCGCACATAACTTGTGCGACACAATAAATTTTGTTTTTTTATTCATTAAAAAAACTTTTTTTTAATTATTTTAATAATAAAAAAAAAGGTGTCGCAGAAAACTTCTGCGACACACATTTCTTTATTAATAAAAGTGGGTTTTTTAAAATTATTTTATTAATAAAAAAATGTGTGTCGCATAAAACTTCTGCGACACACATTTATTTATTAATAAATTTGGGCGATCGCAGATAAGTTCTGCGATGGCCCGTCGCAGCTATCTTCTGCGGGTACCCTTATACCCGCACGCATACCTCAAACTACTGGACCAAGTGCGGGTACTGAGGTACAAGGGTACCCACTAGCCTTACAAAATTGCTGGATTTGATGTATTAGGGCATGCATTGGTCTTGCCCTTATGAATTCTTGGCATTTCAGTATAAAAAGCTAGCTCAGTAATTGTCAGTTATTAATTCTTAGCTCGGCAACTTAATTAATACATTCGGACCGTGCTAGACATCTTACAAATCGCACGGAATTTGTCTACCTTGGGATAAAATTAATTTTGGGATAGAAATTCAAATCACGAAGAGGTAATTGGAGTACGGGTTGAGACTACCGCGCAAAGTAGCATTATCTAATACATTCTTCACACAATATTGGGTGATCGATTAATACAAGAGATTTTTCAACATGATATTTCTAACCATATTACTAGTCTTTCTGTTGATGGTTTTCCAAAGCATCATAAGGTATATACTGTATATAGAGTACTCTTAGCACTGTTGGAGAAGTACGTACCAATGAGAAAAGTTGAGGTACCAATTACTTTGACAAATAGTTGATTGGTACCCTTATTATCAAACTCATAGCAATAGTGTATTCAATCTATTTTTTTTTTCAGGACTGCTCCTAAATTTAGGAGCGTTAGCATATTTGATTTTCTCTCTCTTTTCTTAACTAATATTAATTTCTATACATCGTTCATGCCGCGATCTCTTAGCTTGTTCTTGGTGGTATTTTTCTCTTTTAACCCTTTACTTGTGACGGGGACAAAAAAAAAATCAAACAATGAAAGTCCATAATACAAAATTGAAATAAATTTTTTTTGAGGATACCAATAAATTAAAATGTAAAACTTGTCCTATTTTTTTTCTTTCTAATGTAAAAGATTAGGTATATCGCCGTGCTTCCGGCACGACTCAATACCTCTTAATTGAAAATTAATTGTCTATTTTTCCCCTACCACCACCACCGGATCAACTCCATGCGACTCCACCTTCAAATGTAAATTATGTATAAATAAATATCTATGGCCATGGAACACATCCGATATTTTAAAAAAGAAAATAAGGTTATTTTGGTCATTTAAATAATAAAATTGTTAAAGGATAATAAAAAAGAAAATAAAATTATTTTAGTCATTGTTAATAAAAAAGAAAATAAAATTATTTTGGTCATTTAAATAATAAAATTGTTAAAAGGTATTAAATTTTTTTTTTATTTTAGTCATTGTTAATAAAAAAAGAAAATAAAGTTATTTTGGTTATTTAATATAAGGAGTTTGTCTTATATACAATGGACGGTCCACATTGTTGTAGGTTTTTAAGTTGTAATAATGGGGGAACTCAATACGTAAGGATGGATATAACATGCTAATTGGGATCGGGGCTTAAACGCACCTTATTTGCTTAACCCAAGTATATGGTCGTTTAAACTGTGTACTGTTGTTGATGACTAAGAGGTTTGGGAGAATGAATGAATAGGACATCAAAATCACAGGGGGGTACATCAAGATAATTAATCCGAGGTGGTGAAAATCTAGTAAATAAAGATTCAGTAATTGAGGGTGAAAATCTCATATTTATAGATTCTTGGGGATGTATAGGACCTCCCAATCAGTGCCCTAGCTCCTCGATCATACTAACTAAAATGTGGTTTTGTTGACTCATGTTTAACATGGGCAAGAAGATACACAATGCACACCATCAATACTTTGAAGACCTCACCATCTCTGAATTTTTTTTTTTTTTGGTAACAACCAAATTACGTATAGGCTAACCAATGGGAGAGCTAGGTTCTTAACTTATAGAAGCAATATTGAAGCTATCAGCAAGTGAATAGAATAGAATGGGACTAATTAGGGTTACTTAAAAATTGACTGGATCCATATGGGGGCGGGCATATCCTCCTTTTATATACGATTACCAGTTCTTTGAAAAGATCAGTAGTATATGTCACTTGCTCTACAAAGATAATGCCAAGGTTTAATTGAATATACAATTAATTGCAATAGGGACTTCCCACCTACTTTGCCACTCTCTCTCTAGTCTTCTCCTCTTAAGGACTTGTAGAGAGAGAGAGAGAGAGAGAGAGGGGTATGATGACATACTTGCAACATCAACACAAAGCTATGTGATGAGCTTTGAAATTTATGAGGAATGGCTTGTGTTCTGTTTTTATTTTTATTTTTATCAGAGAGGAGAGGAGAGGAGAGGAGAGGAGAGGAAAGGAGTGGCATTTTATTAAATTTTAAGTTTGTTGTTTTCGTTCAAATTTGTGTTAATTGGACTGAGTCCTACTCCTGTCTTATCTATTTAGGTGCCGTGTTCATTAAAATCGTTGATAGCCCATCTCATACTCAATCTGTATATTAAATTAAAGCTTAAGTATACGTAATTATTATGAGTTTCTTGTTTTAGATAAGTAGTACTACTGTCACAATATTTATTACAGTGATGGATGTTGCCATTTTCATTGGTTCTAGATCTATTATATACGCCAAGTGTTTCACCTATAATATATTTGAAATGTTACACGAACTTTGGATTTACACTTCAAATAATATTTCAGATTATAAAATTCAACTTTAAATTGACTTTAGATCGAAGTTAGACTGAAATTAGACCCCCCACATTAATTTTATAATCTGAAGTATTACTTTGTATGTATTGTGGTAGCGGTATGGGTTTTTTATATGTGCACACGTAGACCATGTTTGCCAAAAATAGAGTCGAATTCTTAGAAATGTGATTCTTGGAAAAATAGGAATCGTAAATTCATTCTCTCTTTAAATTTGCTCAATATTCATCCGTTTTTTAGAAATCTCATTTTAATTTAAAGTTTAATAAATGAACCAAACACTTTCGAAAATAAAATTTCTTAACAATTTTTTTTTCTTTTCTTTTGGGGAATAAAAGTGTTAATTCAAAGATGCATATTGAAGAGATGGAGAATAAGGGCCAGATAGAATACAGTGATATAGATGGGAGAGGATATTCTTGGTATTTTAAAAAATATTCCCTTGGGATGAAATAGATAATTAGGCCTTTTTCAAAAATAAAAAAATAAAAAGAAAATTGGGTTAATGTTTCCCACTTTTGTATATCTTTTCCAGGCTAAACTTTTCTTGTTTTCTGTTTTTTCTTGAATTTGATGTTTACAAATACAAAAAAATAAAATGAATTAATTACTCTATATTTTTTTAATTACTTTTGGAAAAAAGGTATTAGTGTATTACACGGACCTATAAAGTGTTATTCCGAACAATAGACTAATAAGCGTTCAACAGTCAGAAAGTTAAAATAATAAGTCATTTTAACACGTTTTTAAGACCATAACTAAAACAACAGTTCACTACATGCTAAAGCTGCAAATTCCATAATTCCTTTTTTAATTTTTGATTACCTTAAAGAGTGGGGATTTAGTGCATGAACATCAGACGGCTATGCACTCGGGGTGCAATTAAGCCCGAGCATATTAGATCTTTTTGCGACATCAAAAATTTAGTTGAAATTTTGAAAATGAGTTTCCTTGAAGTCATTGGTAGAAGACATAACCTAACCAGGCAACACAGTTTTCAATTATAAATCTGAAGAGATTTTTTGGGAAACCCTATAAAATTCTGCCATGAATGATAATGCACAAATAGAAAGAGAAAAAGATTTTACAAAATAAAAGCAGATTAGTTTAATTAATTAAAAAATAATGGAGCTGAGCAGGTGTTTGCTTGGTTAGGTAAAAGACAGATTTGAATAGTTTAGATTTAAAGGGATACCCTAAAATCTAAAGTAAGTAAAGAACTTCTTAGCAATCACCAACATAAGCAACTTTACCTATGAAAGGGGTACCCTAGAATCTTGCTCTCATTTTTTCCATCACAAGCAACCTACTTCTACCGAAGTTTAAAAAGATTATCCTGCATTCTATATCTGTGTCGACCAATAAGAAAATTTTAAACAGATGATTCAATTTCTATTTGAAGATTTTTGGCGAAAATGTGGGGAAAATTTTTCAATGTTGTGGCTTTTCCAAATGGCTTATTCATATTCATTTTCTTGTCTTTTTCCTACTTTATTGGGTTGAACTAAAAGTTTGATGGCATGTTATTGAATTAATAGCTGGTTGCATAATAAAACCAACCAATGCGAGTGTTTAAGTTAGAAGGCCTGAGAGTGACATGAAGTTGGATTTGATAAACTGTCCTCCAACTTTGAACGAAAATGATTTTAGAACCGGCAAAAAAAAATTTATATAATTAGACCGATTGAGATAGGAGTTCACATCCACCGTCTTTGTGAATTCAAAAAAAAAAAAAATCTACCATCTTTGTATATGTGTGGGTGTGAACCAAAATATCAAATATACAAAGGACGGTAGATGTGAACTGCTACTTCAATTTGTCTAATTAGATAGATTGTTGGGCCGATTCCAATAGCAGAATTGAACTTTGAAGGATTGAAATGAAAATGAAGAAGCCACTGCAAATACTCTAAAATATATGAGCTGTATTTATGAATAATACCTAATACGTATATTTGCTCAAATACTGCGGGAATACCTTTTTCGTAAAATTTATAAAAAGAAGGGTATCAATTTTTATTTATTATGATACTGTCATTATTATTCTGTTAATAGCGGACTTTTTCAACAAGAATCGGGATAATACTTAAAGCTTTTTATATGGGGGTAGACCGTAATTACTTGTATCAGCAATTTTGATTTGTTCAAAGACAATTCGAAGACACAAATTGGGATTTTTAAGTGAAAAAAACTTTGAATTTATGTACAATATACTCTAGCTCTTTATTTAATTCTTATTTCTCTTTTTTAGTCTCTGACTCTAATGTTATACAAAGGATATAAAAATTAGTTTTTACTTATGTAAAAAAGGTAAATGAGTCATTTACTTTACGAGTCTTTGAGTTTTACTACAACTAAAACATCTAACTCACGTGCCTTCAATTTAATTTTGTGAATATTGTTTGGCTCCTTGTTTTGATCAGTATTTTAATTCAGAGATTAAGAACTAAGTGCATTTATAGCTCCATAAAATTTGAAGTCTTGATCAAGTTTAATTCTTGTGGTTTTGTAGTACAAGATTCTGCTAAAATGTATCTTTAATGCACCTCTCACCTAACTCCAAGAATGTTGTTAAACTACTACAGGCAACTTGATTGTTTCTTAATTTACAAATCGATTAATCTAAACTCTCAACTTGTCTCTACTCTAAACAATGGTTCTAAACTTCTGATATTTACATATTTATTTATTTCGTCATGGTTGTTGATTAAATTGAATATGTAGTTCAATTTTTCAGATCCATCTCCAATTCTTCGTGATTCAGACACAAGACGATGGATTCGAGAATTATGATCATAAAATTTAATATTTTTTAAGTTAATATCTAAAGTGAGTTCTATCATAGTTAAGATCTACATGTTGCTTAGTAAACTGTTAATGAATTTCTTGGTGATCAGTTGACCTACCAAAAAAAAGTGTCAGAAAACATGAATATCTGTACAGATTTTCCAAGATTCTAAGTAGTTTTGAGCTTATATATTCAATTGAATTGGAGAAATGTAAGCTATTATAATGTCGTCGATGTAATTTGTTTGCATAAATTTGAAACATAATTCTGATGACTGATGAGAGTTTCTATAAAGAAATCTGCAAATGTATCCTGTGAACAAGTAAATTTTACCAGACTAACAAAAAATCGACAGTAATTTATGCTGAAAATGAACAAAAAGAACGACTTCAGAATCGCGACCATTCCAGCACTAATCATCTTTAACTAGATCAGAATTTTCTTATGGAACGGCATAAAAACCATTCAAGTACAGTCCTACATTCTTCCATCACAGGGTTATAATGGCCCAAATCAAAAGCATGATGAAGATTGATCAGTGTTTTTGCTGAGTAATGGATAATCAATCTTTATTAAAAGATATTCAAATGAGGAAGGAAGTCTTCAAAATTAAAAATTCTGAAATGGGTCCAATTGATTGATTTTCAGTTGTAGTAGAAGTTTGACTGAACAAAGAAACAACTCTTAACTAACAAGAACCTGTTATATATTTTTTTTCATTGACTTCAGCTTCCTAGTCTTTTTGTATGAGATGAAGACAAAGTAATCAAATTCATGCATTGCAATCAACAGAGTTTAAATATAAATCTACAGTCATAATTTTATAAACTAAGATCCTCTTCTCTCCCTCATCAAACCCATAAAAGCTCCATTTTTGTTCCTCCATCCAACAATGGCACCTGCAACTTCAATCAAATTCATTGATGCTGCCCTTTCCTGTAGTGGCCCTCTTACACTATCCTATGAAGAACCAAATAGAAAATGGATCATTCGTGAACACCTCATCTCCCTACTCCAAGAGTTTGAGTCTCTTGTTCCTTCAATTGATACCTTCACTTATAACGATGGTACCACCGTTAACCTTCTGAACGTAAATGGATTCCTCCAAGTATCTCCCTCTACTCCCCCAATCCCTCTCACTATCTGGATCCATCAAAACTACCCTACCTCACCACCTTTAGTTTTTCTCTCATCGATTCATCGTGACCATCCTTTTGTAGATTCCTCTGGTTCTATCACCTCCCCATATCTCGAAACCTGGGCATATCCTCGCTCCAACCTCTTGGACCTTGCACGTAATCTTGTTCGTCTCTTCGCTCACCATCCTACTTTCTTCTCTGTTTCAGCTACAATTTTCTCCAATTACACTGATCCTTCGAAAATAGAGGCCCTTGACCGTCTTGTGGCAACGCTTCAGTCTGACCGTGGTGACATTGCAGGCCAAAGCAGAGGAAGATATAGAGGCATTATCAGGGTTGCAGGCGGAACTTGTTGTTCGAACTGATATTTTAACTTCCATAATGCTGGGAATTGAATATGAAAGGTCAAGCTTGAAACAAAGGGTGATGGAGATGACAGAGGAAGCTGATGTCTTGATGAATTGGTTGCGAGTTCATGATCGTAAATCTATTATTTCTAATGTAAATGAAGAGGTGGAAGAAAAATTCGAGGCTGCAGACGAGGAGTCGGGTAAGATTCTAGAATGCCTAGCTGCAGAGGAGGCCATAGAGGATGTGGTGTATGCGTTGGATAAGGCAATGGTGGAGGGGGTGGTGTCACTTGGGGACTATCTTAAGCAGGTTAGAAGCTTGTCAAGGGATCAGTTCTTCTATAAGGCAATGTTGGAGCAGTTAAGGAACTCAGATATACTGCAAACCTGAACTTAATAAATCATGGTCTATTCCGGTAAAATCATACTTGGCGCTTTATGCTTTCTACTTGAGTGTCATCTGGTTTCGTCGGGGAAAGTTGAAATCTGCTCTGTTTTAGTATCACCAAGTTAGCAGTCACTGGATCAACAGAGTTGTTTTTTTCACTTCAGAACTCCAAAATTGATGTCTCTCTTCTGAAATTTTTAAAGGAATAGAATATGAAAAATTCAAACTTGTATTTCCTTGACTTAGCAGGAGGTTCATAACTTAGCAATCTCAATGCAACTAAGTCCAGTGTAAATGATTAAAAATTGTTTGCTCCAAATGAAAACTTACAGAGTTACAGTTAACCAAATAAACTACTCATACTCTCTTTATTCGTTGGTAGGTAAGATTAGTTGAATCTCTTCTGAAGCTACTAGTTATTCTGCAGTGTTAGCCTTATACAGAAGGTCAACTCCTGAAAATGAAGCCAAATACAATTAGTCTTGATTTAATTATCTCATCCAATGAAACTACTATGAACAGAACTAACCAAAACGAGGGAGGTATTCTGAAGAAACCATTTTTTCCAAAGATCTCACCAACCTATATATTGGCCTACTTGATTACATGAGTTTTTCCAGGACCGTTCTTCTCAGCCACTAAATAAGTAGTTTAATGGGCATTCTCTAAAACACCTCCAACCTTTATGTGTAAGAAGTCAGTCTTTTTTGCTTTCTTAATGCTATGCATTTGATATTCCAGAGATATAATATCTTCTGTCAAGTAGGAACATGATTATACGCAGAATTAGTCACTATAGGAAGGCAAGTTTTGAAGGAGCTACTTAGCCAACTTGAGCACACAACTTCTTCCCAAATAGAGCACACATATATACCATTCTGCTCAGTCTCTAATTAAGGAAATTGTAAATAGGCCTTGTATTAATCAGCACAAGATCATAAGAGAATTATCATCAAGATTTGATTTTGATGTCCTGTCCCAATATTTCGGCAAGGCCCCATATCCAAATTTGGCTTTGACATTCAAGTATGTTAGGTTTTATACTGACCATTCTATGTTGCAGAATGCTACAGCTTGATATTCTAGAACCAACAAATTTGTGTCTAGAATTCATAGAAGAACTACCTTGATATTCTAAGAAGCTTCATAAAAATAAACTAAACACTTCTACTCCTCACAGGTTATCAACTTGAGATGAAATGTCTGAAGATATCTGAAAATTTAACTACCCCTCAACATATGATTTAGCTACAAGACAGAACAAAAAGACTGTATGACCATGTCCCACATTTGATGAATAAACTCATGCATAAACCTTCATATGATAAATGAGTCCTTGTACAAACTGAGAGATGGTTATGGGTTTACTGCGTGCAAGTTGCCTTCTCGCCTCCACGTAACAGAATGAGTGCCTTACTTCTTTTTTTCAAGAACTTCACTACTTGAGAATATCCACAAATCAATCCTATCTGAACCTTTTTTGGACCACTCAAATCAAAAACCACATCCATCACCATAACTATCAGCCATATCCAATTGAGTTATCAGCCACATCAGAAACATTCTTCTTATCAAGTTTGAAGGTAAACAGTGAAAAGTTAAGCTCCAGTACTGCCAAGTTTCCATAATTTGTATTAGGATTCTCTAAATTAAAAAAAAAGGTTAACAGATCATCTTGCTCGTGAAGTTTCTACTCCAGCTTTGTTTACATTTTATCTGTATCTTGGTTTTCCTATCTAACCTGACATATGATACTTTACTAGTTATCCAGACGCAATTTTTATATCTTAAAATTTTATCAACATAATAAAAAACAAAGACTGATTGGTTTTTTTATGTTACAATACAATACATGTACTCTTTGTTTTCAATTTGAATGCAAAGCTAAAATTTAACACTTTAATTGCAAGAAGATTAGAAGAAACGCAAAGCAGGGAACCATTGCCCAATGGCACTCAAATAAAGCAAGGATATATTACTTCGAAATTACAACATCCTAAAATAGAAGCTCAATCCAAAAGCTTGAACAATGCACAAAAGTAAAGAACACCCCTTCTATATATACTGGAAACAACAATAACAGGAAACTCACATACTGGCCTGCAATCTGAGTTATTGTTTCATACCCAAATCCCCATTCCAATACAACACGGTGACACTGGTCGTCGGACTTGGCTACTCAGCGCATACAAATACTACTTCAAATCACGCCAACTTCATTCTTTGCCGTCAGCTGCACGAAGCGAACCGAGTTGAACAGGTGCTTGTGTCCCCACAACTTTGGATGATCCATAAACTGAGAGATCCATGCCTTGGGACTTTTCTTTCTCAATCTGCTCCTTGATCCAAAAGTATGTGAACCTCAGCCCATCCTACAAAAGTAAAGGAAAAGAGAGCCAAAGGTCAGCAAATTTTCTAGTGTTTAAAAGGCAAGTTAGAATGACTAGAGCCAAATTACTCTTTCACAAGTACCGTCAATCTCATAGTTGGGGCCCATCCCAGCTTCTCTTTTATCAGTGTGTTGTCCGAGTTGCGACCCCTCACACCCTCGGGTCCAGGAATATGATGGATTGGGAGATTTTTGTCCTCGAAGCCGAGAACAATCTCAGCCATTTCGTTCATGCTAACCATCTCATCACTTCCGATGTTCACAGGCTCCCGGAAGTCTGACTTTGTCAATCTAAAAAAGGAGATTAAATATGGCACAAATTGAATGAGTTTATATCTCAGAACTTCAAAGGTGAGAAGATAAATATATGATCCACATTCGAAATTCAACCTTATGATGACTTTTAAGACATACAAGTTATAAACGATCCAATGTAGGCAAGTTCAAACCGTATGTATCAGTAAAACGAGAATTTATTATAAGGCTAACAGTGTTAATGGGAACTGACTGAAGCGCATAACCTCCAAAAACGGAACGATTATAGAGATCTCGATATCAAAGGTTCCAATTACTTTAGATGCGTTTAACCAATGGCCTTTAATTACAAAATAAAGCACCATCTAATTCAATATAGTTTCTAGAGCCAAATGCTAAAGCTTGATAAGATAATTGCTAGCTCTTCGTTCATCTGAGACAGTAAAATGATTACCTTAGAACACCTTCAACACATTCATCAATGAAGGTGAAGGAACGGGTCTGCAGCCCATCTCCCCACATTTCAAACTTATCAGTCGATGTAAGTGCCTTTCTACAGAAAGCAGCAGGGGCTTTCTCCCTCCCACCTATCGTGCACAAAGAGAAACACCATTATGTAAATAGAGACGCCAATGAAACAAAATTATGCAAATAATGGCGAAAGAACGAATATCATCGACTACAAATGACAGTTCACCTTTCCATGTACCGAAGGGACCATAAATGTTGTGGAACCGTCCGATACGGCACTCAATCCCGAAGTCCTTGGTGTAGTGCTTGCACAGCTCCTCTGTTGCAAGCTTCTCCAAGCCGTAAGCATCTTGAGGCTATAATATAACCAAAACAACCAGAGATTCTGTTACCAAGAGTTCAAACCAATACAAGTAATCTACGAATTCTTTTTCTCTTTTTTTATTTGCAGGTTAATCGAAGGAGTTTTCTAGTTGCAAACCTCAGCAGGCCAAGCATCAGCCTCCTTCAAGCTAACATTAGTCTCCAACTGCTTAAATTCAGGGTAGATGCAAGCACTAGAGGCATAGAAGAACCTGCAAAACAAGACAAACAAGTCACTTTTCATATTCAGATATCTAAACTAATATCCAACAGTATTAAATTCTATGGACTTGCTCAGAGTCCAGGCTTTGGAGGAAAAAAAAAATCTAAAACTTAAAAGATAAATATTGGATTCCAGAACCAGATTCTCAAAACAATTAGGAAACCAAACTTGATAACCGGAAAACTAAGACGACAAACCTTTTCACTCCATTAATCCTAGCAGCCTCCAGCATGTTGAAGCTGATCATTGTGTTGTTATACATAATGACTGAATGGTTGGACTGGATGAAACCCATTCCTCCCATATCAGCAGCAAGGTTGAAAACATGATCAACCCCAGAAGTAACCTTCAAGCAGTTGTCCATCACCCTGAGATCCACAAGGTGGAATTCATTGCAAAACATATCCTCCGTCATGTGTTCGTTCTTTTTCCAGTCTGAGGCAATAATGTAGTGGCCCTCACTCTTCAGTCGGCGGGCAATGTGGGATGCGATGAACCCACCAGCCCCAGTGATCGAAATTCGAAGCTTCTCAGAAGGCCAGTAAGGCTCCCTCACCAAATCAGCGTATGTGTACTCACCATAATCAGCACCAGTACTCCCCATTCTGCAACAATGGAATAATACTAAGAAGGTGTTGCAAAGATGGAATTACTGTTTCAGAACTTCGAATTGGGGAAATTGCAACCAAACTGAATGAGAAAATAACTGAGTAATCCAAGAGAAAGAAAAACACCCAAACACAATTGTTTACATTCAATTATAACCAGAATCTCTTGATCAAATATAATCAAGCACTACAAGAACAGAGAGAGAGAGAGAGAGAGAGAGAGAGAGAGAGAGAGAGAGAGAGAGAGAGAGAGAGAGATCTATGAAAACTTAGAAAAAAAAAACGAAGAAAATATGAAATTTAAAGAGAACCCACATGCCTATACACAAGTTTTCGTTCCTTGAAGCCAAAACAAGAGTGCAATACAGCATAAATAACTCATTTGAGTTACCACAAAAACAGAACAAAAATCAATAATTAAGAGAATTGAGAAATAAAACATACCCACAATAGACTAACGAAACAAAAAGCACCTTTTTCCACTCAAAAAATAAAATCTAAGTTTAAAAAGGATGTGGATTTCTAAATAGTCGGATCAAAGATATCGCTGAAGAATAGCAAAAATATAAAGAAAAAACAGAGCAGCCAGGGCTGGTATACCTCTGCTACTTCAAATCATAAACCCAGACAGAAACCACAACCCAAAATCTCTGCAATTACAGATTAACCCCACAAAAATCTATCTATGAAACCAAATCAGTCGCTAAAAAATCACAAGAACAACCACAAAAACAGAGTAAAAAGACGAAATCTACAAAAAGCAGTAGCTTTGTACCTTCAGATCCTTGAGTTCGAACCTAGCAAACTTAATCAGAGAAGATAAGAGAAGAAGCTTTTGTGTCGCAGAGAAACTTGAACGGCTCCCACCTCTAACGCTCTCCACTATTTATAGATTTAGGGAGCCATAAAAGACTCTCTCCTCCAATGGCTCTGCTTACTCTAGCAACGAAAAAAAACGTTCTTGAGCAATGTTAGGATATACCTTAGGTGTACCTCAAATCTTGTAGTCCTTCCTTCTTCTCCATTGGATCAAATCCTCGAAATCCGAGTTACGTAAATTCAATAATTTGACCTGAGTACCTGACTCCCATTCTTCGAATTCAAAAGTTTCTTTGAATATCTCCTAAGGGATATTTACTTCCACCCCACCCTTTGTTTTAAGCACCCCACTTATTTTTACATATCCAATTTTGGGACCGTAGAGTTCACAAGGAGATAAATCGATGACTATTTGGTTTTAATTTTTATGGTTATTTTATTGTTAATTTTTAACCAATTTTTGATTAGGTTAAAACTTAAAAATTTTTAAAATGATGAAAATTTTGTGAAGATAATCTATATATACGGATAATACTTACAGAAAATACCATTTGGCATTAGAAGTAAAGTGTAAACATACTATAAAAAATAAGAATGTAAAATGTAAAAAAAAGGCCCTCTAAAAACTAGGTTGAAGCAGGAAAGTGGGGTGCAAGATTTTGTTGACCACGTGTAACATGGGTCAACCGAAAACCCACAATATGAGCCCTGGGGCCTAAACGGTCAACAGAAACGACCGTCGTTCAAGCTTTCAGTCCCCACCACTTACACATGGTAGGTTTTCTTGACCTACGTTATACTTGGGTCAACAAAATGCAACTATGTTTACTCTGACTAAACTAGCCCTATACGTGGGTGAAAGAAGGCCGCGATTGAGTGGGAAGTGGGACCACCATGGAGAGGGTTGGTGGCAAATTCAAGTAGGGACCACCAGGAAAAGAAAAAAAAGAAGAAATGGCCATTTGCACGGGAAAATAATTTCTTTTTGAGGATAATAAGTTCTTATTTTTTCCTGAAAATCACATGTGTTCAATTATAGTGATTATCTCTAGTCTGTATTGGGAGGTGGAAAGTCTTCATTCATCAAATAAAAATTTGAGTAAAAATATGACAAGAAATTGTTGTCTTTGTTTTAAAATATTGAGGTTCTCTTTTATAAAAATATTTGTTTTTCAAAGAGGGTTGTTGGATTTAGGGGATCCACCAGGTACATAGTGATTTAATACTACTGAAGAATACAATTAAACTTTAGTGACTAAAATACCCTTATGAAATGAAATATATTAGGGTACTTCATAAAGGAATTTTAGTATAGAGTTTGTGATCCAAGTGGAGGTAAAAAGGTGGCTCGGACGCCGGGTTCATGATCGTAGCCTCCATGGTTGCTAGCTACCAACGAAATTTACGACAATTTCTAGTATAGAGTTTGAAAAAAAAAATTATAGAGTTCGAAAAAAAAATCAACAATTTCTAGTATAGAGTTTGAAAAAAAAAAGGAATTCTTTTGCTTTAAAAAAAAAATTTTTAAATAAAATAGGTAGGGGTTAGTCGAGTCCAAATACTAATGTTCCACTGGTTTGTAAATGAAGAATATTCTTTGAGAGTTCCAATCTACCACATGTAGCTGGGCAAGGGAGCCAATCAGCAGTGATTGGCTTTTATACAGAAAGCTATTAAAAACTATTAAAAAAAATAAAAAGCAAATACCCAAAAAAATTTTGACAACTACAAATACATATCATTCTTTCCAAAAATCAACCATTTATACATTCTACGTGGCCCCCCACAATGAGGTTTTTTAAGGGGGCTATATAACCTAACCCTTGATCTCTTACACTTTTTTTTTTCTAAGGAGGGGACTACTGTCAAACATACATGTATTTTAAAGAGAAGAGGCGTTTGTTGTGAGAAGCACAAAAAAATAAACAAGAACATATAATCCATAATGATTAAGATTAAAGTGGTCACCATTAGAAATACCATCGACGGGCTAAGAAAACCACCACTACCTGTCTATGAATTAGTACCTATATACATACACTAAAATTATTGGGGACAAATTAATGGCAAACTAAAGATATAGAATTTGGACCCCAAGACCTCTCCCAATTTATGAAAGAGGTGCAGAATCATTGGGCCAAATGCCATGTGCTTTTGCTCTCTTATTACTATTATTGTATCAGATTCTCACATTAAAGATTACTAGTTTTGAAGCCCGTGCTACGCACAGGCAACAATGTTAGAAAAAGATTTCAAATATAATGTAATTAAATCATATTAATTAACATGATTTAATTAGTATGATTTATAATTTTTTTACAATAATTATTATTAGTCATTTAAAATATAGAGAGAAAAATTATCAAATGAATGATATATATCAAATAAAAAGTAATTAACATCTCAATGTTAGACTCCATCCAAAATAATATAATTTTTTCAATAATTCAAATTTAATTTATAATTTTTTGATACATTTTAGCAATAGTAAGTTTAATAGAAATACTAATCGAAATAATAAAATTAAATAACAGAATAATGATTCGCATAATGATAAAAATAATTATAATATAAACAATGATCTAAATACTTAGAAAAGAAGGAAAACATTCCCTTACTGAAGTGTGGATAAATTACAAAAATTAAAAAAAAAACTAAAATTTACAAATATAGAGCGACTCATTATACTTCAGGAATACAAAAATATAGAGGAGATAGACGGAGAGAGGCTTTATAATGTTGAATAGGTTGGTATAGATAAATCTTTGTAACCCATTCGGTTCAATTCAAATTCTCCAAGCGCTGCAAATCAAGGTTGAAAACCACAAACGTTAACACAACTAAACACATTTAGAATTACAAAATACATATGCATCTTGGAAACAATATCTAGTCTACTAAAAGCATATTGAGAATATATTTAGAATATAATTTATCATACTTAATTATATATGTCATAGTATTGGGACGAAAACCTATCAAACATACCATATTGAACAAAAAACTAACTTTACAGATAAACTAAAAAATAATGATACTAATTTTTTTACTAAACTAAAAATAATAATATTGTTTCTCGTGGATTAAAACATCGACTCCAAGATTTTTTATTTCCTTTCTTTATCTTATTTTAGAAAAAAAATAAAAATCTTTTAATATAAAATAATATAGAACTCACCAAAAAAAACTATTTTAGAAATACAGAATCATCTACCAAAAAATAATAGAATAAGAATATCCAAAATATTTTGGTTATAATAAATATGTTTCTAGTTTGTAGGTGTTGTGGCCTATGCATTTCAACTTGCAAAAACGACTTGGAAAATAAATTTTCGGCTCAAAATCAATTAAAGTTTAAACAAAAAACTAAGTAATTTAAACATTCTCCATTTAGGTCCAGTCTTACCATCCTTATAGAAACACCATTATTTGAAATATACAAATTCTTATCGAGAACAGTATCTACCTTTTTTAAATAGTAAAACCTGGATCGTGATAGAGCAGTCAATAGCAAATAACTTAGATATCAAACCTGTTACATAACATTAAAATGAAAAAAAAAGACACAGATTATAAAATTAAATAAAATTAAATAAAATTAAATAATCAGAGAGATTAAAAATGAATTAATTATAAATTTATTACTAATAAATAGTATAAATAATAATATTCTAAAACCCCAAAATATTTTTAGGAACTTAAATGGAAATCATGCATGGAATCTTTTCAATATATTAAAGGTTTTTTTTTCATTAAATTAAAACATATTTTTAAGTAATAACAAATATTGTTAGTATTTCTAATTACTAATATAGTAATTGCACATAACTAATAATGAATTTGGATAGAAAAATTGTAGTATTCAGAAACTAATACAAAATAAATGAAGTAATTACAAATTTATTTATAATAAATAAAATAAATGGTATTATTCTAAAGTCATAACTTATTTTTAGGAACCTAAATGGAAATTATGCATGGAATCTTTACTTAATATTGATAATATAATTAGTGTGTATTAATTGTGCAGCTCAAAATGGAGTACTTGTAATGCATTAATGATAGGTTATTGATAGTATTAAAAATGATTTAAGGTTGGAGAGAGAATTTTAGGAATTAAAACTACATTTAATTAATTATTAATCAACAGAAAGTGGTGACATGGACAAAAAAAAATTGATGTGGCACTCTAAGAGAATAGAGTGCCACGTGGATAGTAGATGCGCCATGTCAGACGCTTCAGCTATAGTAATATAGTATAGATTTATCTATAATTGATTTTTTTTTATGCACATTGCATTTGTATGCATCTACTATTGCAATAAAGTTTCAAATCAGCTGAAGTGATAACTTGATAAAAATGCCACTCCCTAAATTCACACATTCTTGTTTGGATCTAAAAACCCCATTTTTTTATACTTTATGTCACGTGCAAAAATTGCCTCACTATAATTCCAAGCACTTAAATTACCCTCCCAAATAAAGACACACCAATATACTTAGATAAAAATAACTTTCAAATATTTTCTGAGAGTCACCCAAAAAGTACATATAGCATTATCCTAAAACAAAACAAACAAACCAAACTTAATTGATTACAAAATATCTCATCTATAATAAAAATTACGACTTCTTGTAAACATTTAATATTTTCTCATTTGTATGTGTATCGGAAGGTCGAATAGCCCTCCATCAATGGCGAGTCGGGTCGTTGGGATCGGCCAATCTAATCCACCTGCCCCCAAAATAAAAAAATAATAATAAAAAAAAGAAAAATAATTGAAAATAAAATAAAAACCCATTAACTAGTCTATCGAATTTTTTTGTATTTTAACAAAAGTATTAAAACTGTATGCAGACAGTACCTTGAAAATACTGTTTAGTACCTACCATGATAATTGGGCAATTAAAACTCATATATTTTATTTTAGATTAGTTGCCCTAATTATTGATAAGTGGTTTGATTATTACTCCTAACTTATTAGATCATGTGTTACCCTACTCCCGAGAAGATCTTCGTCTTCTTTAGATGTAGGTCACAGAATCTCAACACGACCACCAACTGTTTGAGACCTACGGTATACGGGATCCGAAGATTCCGAACTACGGACCTAGGGATGACGGTCCACCATTACAAATCAATCAATTTTACAACTACATTAAAATGCGTTTATTGCTATAAAATATTACAAATAAATTTTGAAAAAGACATTGTAGCACTCACATTTTTTTATTCGGGCCACCCACGTTGTAATTGCTATACTTTAATAGATGTTACAGATGTATGTGTACGTTGTACCTTTTACCTTTTGTAAGACCATCCACAGTCGTGTTGTCTATTTTGATTGTGTAAAAATTAAAAACTGTAGAAATACACAACCCTATTCGCACTGCATCTTTGTCCAAAATTGTCTAAAATTTGTGAAAAGAATAAAAAAGAAAAAAAATATACATGTGGGGCGGTCTTTGAGATAGCGCCCAACATCAGGCGGTCTTTGAGATAGCGCCCAAAAAAGGTAACATTTTTTT
>MVGT01003118.1:806744-862188 GCA_002174775.1 Macleaya cordata | reverse complement strand
GAGAGAGAGAGAGGGACGGTGGTCGAATGGAGGAGATAGTTGATTTGTTGAGGGAGGAAAAGGTTAATTTAGGGTTAGGTTTGAGATTTTTAGAATTGGGTGGAAATATACCTAGACAATATTTGATAACCACCCCCTTAGTAAAACTATGTCCATCCCCCCAACCATTTTGAAGTATTTAGTCCACCCCCCTATCATGTCCACCCCCCTAACATTTTTGAGAACCCCTTTAACAGCACCCTTAATTTAAGGTAAGAGCGGCTAAAATATAAAACACATATATTATTCTAATTAAGGACCATTATTACTAAGTGCATAATTTTCCGGGTATATGAGAAAATATATAAGATTTATACTAAAATTCATGGGTACATGCCATGGCCTCCATGCCTCAATATGACTCCGCCACTGGTCATCTTGACCCATAGGTTAATAAAATCGAATTCCTCAGGCTGGTCTAATATGTCTCGTCTCGCTTGTAAGGTTAAGGCAAATTTGGGCTTAGTTGATTTGTGGTGTGGGTCGAAATTTCAATAGCAAAGCTTAGCGCAGGTCCTTTAAATGAGTAAGTCAAGCTATGTTGGGCTTGGGCAAAATCATATGGGTCAGATTTGGGTAGGAGTTTAGCACCATAAGATTTTAGGGTTCAGGGTTTTCAATTCGATTCGATGATCTTTCTTATAAAAATTCTGCTCTTGGATCATCTCTGTGGCCTTATGTGGTCATATCAAAATTATGTCTAAATAAGCATGTCTCCCTAAATACTCAGAAAGTTGTCGTGAGTCTGTTTTTCGCCAAACTTTAAAAAATCACCATGCTTATGAATTTCTCTGTAAAAACTGATAATCGAAATTCTTAAATCTTTTCTAAATAAATGGTATATTTTGGGTTGGCTCTGAGATGCAGAGCAAATAGTGACTTGATCGAACAAACCAGCCCAAGCCCAACAAAAAGTCAAGTTGGGATAGCCCATGTTGTATCCTCCAGGCCTCCACTTGCTAGAGGCTGCTTAACCTTCAACATTTTTTCTAAGGGTGCTGTTAATAGAAGATGCAAAATAAGTGGGGGATGGCTTTGTTAAATGGATTTTAAGCCCAAAATCTCTCATTCAACTTGTAGCTCATTTTACTAGAGGAGTGTTCTCATTTTTTTTTTTTGCACCCCACTAAAATTAAATAATACATCCACCCTATCACCATCACCATCTTCTTCACTGCGGCAAATTCAGTTTTTTCTTTTGTCAACTCCCTTTTCAATCAACTTTCACTAGTGTTTTCCCTTTTCTGCTTTTAAGATTAGATTTTCCACTTAAAAAAAAAAAAAACTCAAAAATTACTTTTTTGCTTAAAAAAAAACAGCTTTTTCAACTTGTTAGAACTTATTTTATTTTATAGTTTATAATGCCTTTTTACTTTTTGCACTTAATTAAGTTTAAAAAAAAAATCGTTTTTGTTGTTTGGCTTCGTGCGTTGCCATATGCTTTCTCTGTCCTATACGACTGACGGTTACAAAAGGAACTTCTCATTACTAAAAAAATATAAAGAACCGTTCAATTTCATAATTAAAATGTCAAAAAATTAATCATAACAGAATTAAGCACTTCCTCACCAATTAAATTTTAAGTCCAGAGAAAAATTCAATTACATAAAGTGACCGTACAAATTAATCACAAACGCCTAAGTATCTAGCTAGAAGATCTTTAATTTATACTCACAAGTCACAACCAATTTTTTTTTTTTTTTAAAAAAAACCAATTTGCTGAGGAACTTGATTTTAGTTTGTCATCCAAATTATCGGTTGTTCGACGATTAGGGATAATAATCTAGATCTATAATTTTCACAACTGAACACCCCTAGAACCCTAGCTAGCTAGTACGTAAAATATGTTCATGTTGAAATTGATACCACTTTAGGCACATGAACAGGGAATGTATGAATCTCATCCATCCAAGGGTTCTTCTCCTTAGCCGGATTGATCGTTCTTAAAGCTCGCCATACTGCACTGTTGCACTTAAACCCGGATCCAAACGCGATCTGCCATGTCCTATCTCCCTTCTTAATTCTTCCCTTAGCTTCAGAATAAGCAAGTTCATACCATAATGAACTACTAGAAGTGTTTCCAAATCTATATAAAGTCATTCTTGATGGCTCCATATGAGTCTCAGTAAGCTCTAAATTCTTCTCTAGTTCATCCAAAACAGCTCTTCCTCCTGCATGGATGCAAAAATGTTCAAATGCAAGCTTAAAATCCGGTATGTATGGCTTGATCTTCATTTTCAAGATCTTTCTTCCGACTAACGTAGCGAAAAATAGGAGTTGTTCTGATAGGGGAAGGACTAGTGGTCCTAACGTTGTGATATTTGTTTTTAGGGCTTCGCCGGCCACCGCCATTAAGTCCTTTGAAAGGGCAACTCCAACCTTTTTATGTTCATCTTCTTCTTGGAAGACACAATTGAAGCAGCGATCATCTGCGCCTTTGTGGGTACGGACGGTGTGGATGAGTTGGTACTTTGAACGGCAACGGTCAGATGATCGGTTTGAGAGGAGGACGGCGGCGCCGCCCATTCGGAAGAGGCAGTTGGAGACCAACATTGATCGGTTGTTACCGAAGTACCAGTTGAGTGTTATGTTCTCCAAGCTTACTACTAGTGCATAAGAGTTGGGCTGCACCTGTTGATTTAGTTTCAAAAAAAGAAAAGAATTAGACATGTAGGTTGAGATTTAATCAAATAAGGGGTTATTTGTTTATTTCTTCTAATAGTTGGACTGGAAAGTAAAAATACTTTTATTACAAGAAAACACTCGACAACTTTCTTTAATTGTGTCTGACCCACTTTATTCCATCCATAAATAGTACATGTGCCAAAGAATGGACACGTCCAAGGTGGAATAATGAAAGAGGGTGATTTTGTTCACCTGCTGGTAAAGTAGGTGAGCAACACACAATCCTAGTCATTGGGTGTTAAACACTCAACCCACTATCCTTTGGCTAGATTTTGTGGTGTTGCTCATCCACCTTATAAGTGGGTGAACAACATCGCACTCCTAACATTTGAAATTACGACGTGGCATAGATTTTTGACACTAAAAAGTGAACATGATTGGTTATTTTTAACCTAGCACAAATTAACATTGACACGAGATGAATTTATGTACGTGTCCTGTTAACCTGTGCGCTAAGGTTAAAAGTTGTAGTAATATGCATGAGCACATTTTAGGTCTTCAGTTGATTTTTTTATGAATATATATTATTATTATTTATATGATGTGGTATTTTAAATTTGTGCTATTATGTTGATTTTAAATGTTTTGCTATTATGTGGTATTTTAAATTTTTGCTATTATTTATATGATGTGGTATATTATTATTATTATTATTTATATGATGTGGTATTTTAAATTTTTGCTATTAATATAGAAGTATCTGAGTTGATTTTTTTTAGATATGATTTAAATAATAAAAATAACATATTAATAAAAAAATAGTCTATTTAGACAATCGGAAAGAACTAAACAAACTACAAAACCTTTAAACTTAATATTTGCGCTTAGGGCACTAGTTAACAAAATCATTTATGTATTAATAACAAAAATCAAGTAAAACATCCGTATGATATCTTTGCTATACATTAAACATGCCCATGCCTATCCAAAAGTTTGACACAAACAAAATTCTTCTTTTAAAAAGGTGCTCGTGCTTCATAATTATTTATGATTGTTTCATTTAATTTTTTTTCTTTTAATTTTAGCCATTAAATCAGATTGATTAATAACTTTTTTTTAATAAAAGAAACAATTATATTAATTAATTTATTAATTATCTAAAAATACTATTCAAATCCAGAAGATTAATTATTAATATAAAGATAGAAAACTACCAACCTGAAGGAGCTGTTTGGCAAGGTCAATAGAAATAAGTCCAGCACTGCAACCCATGCCACCAAGATTATAACTCATAACATTACTCCTTAGCTTATAGTGATTCACAATCATGGCTGAAAGAGAAGGTGTAGGGTTAAAAAGACTACAATTCACTATTACAATCCCTATATCCTTAGCCTGCACCCCTGTCTTCCCCAACAACTCATCCACTGCACCAAACATCACCATCTCCGCCTCCTTCCTAGCCTCCGCCATGCATGGGTTCGGCGGCACCCGTAACACCGCCTCCGGCAAATACGTCGATTGACCCAACCCGGATCTCTCAAGTATTTTCTTCTGAAACGCCAAATTCTCTTCCGAAAAACTCCCAGTGAGCATAGACCTTTCCATGAATATTTCCCTGGTACATTTTCGTTCCGGTTCTGGCTTATAACATGCAAAATTGACTAGGTAGATTTTTCTAGGCCTAGACATGAAGTAAAGGGTAGCTATAAAAACCAAGAGAACTGAACATATAAGTACTGTGACAAGGTTGAATCTAAGTTGGTTCCAAAGTTGAACCAAATCGTCGAATGTTAGGGTTGAAAGACGAACGGACACGATAATGACTAGAGGGGTTAGTAAGAGAAACATAGCATGGGAGATCAAATAATGATACCCAAGTTTAACATATTTGAGTTTCACTGATAAGAGGAAATCAGGAAGGTTTTTGTTCCCGCTCTTGGGTTGAACTTCAATTTGAACAGTACTATCAGAAACTGGTGGTAGTACTTGTTTCTTTTGATCCATGTTTGTTGAATTGTATAAAACTGCACAAAATGAAACCTAGATGAGAAAGAAGAAGCAGGGGAAAACAATTTTTTTTTTGAGAAATTGAACACAGGAGATGGTGAGAGATTATGGGAGAAAAAATGGGAGGAGTGGTGGGAATTTAAAGGGTGGGACTTTGGAGGGAGAGGGAAGAATGAGAGAGCTAGAGAGAGAGAGAGAGAGAGAGAGAGAGAGAGAGAGAGAGAGAGATGGGAGGATGCAACTACCAAACAAACTGTGTAGTTCTATATTTTATGTTTATTTTATTTTTCTTTTTAAAGAAACAGTTTTAAAAATGAAAAAAAGGAAAAAAAAATGTTGCAGAATTGAATTCGACAGCCAGAGAATAGGAGGATTCAGATTAGTCTTATAGCTTTGCCATCTTATGTTCTTCTTATTTCTAAAATACCATTTTGGGAGGGGTGTACATGCATTGGACTACAAGTCATAAATCCACGTGCATGAAAACATGGTTATGATGATGAACAATGCCGGTGGAGCCTACCTGGTTGGGGTTAAGTGGTGATACATATATGCCTAATTGCCTAGTAGTGATGGTCGTTCAAAAGATAGAAAGAAAGAAAGTTTGTTGGCTAGCCCTAACAAAAAAAAAAAAAGAGAACAAAATAAAATGGCGTATAAATCGAAGAGAGAGTCATCAACCTTGCAGGGTAGTTAACCAACTCCTTGATCATTAGACAGACCGCGTTAGTTTCATGGTGATCCAATCTTTTCTCACAAGTCTCTACTATATATTAGGGGTGTACAACCAATCGAAACCATTGATTTTAGTTCGATCCGCATCTGATCCAATGTGTGATTGGATACTGAGTTTTCAATCCAATTCAATCCGCCCAGTAGAATCCATCAAATCCGATCTGCCCCAATCAAGTTTGGATTGGTTTCATAAGTTTGGGTCAAGCATGTTAAACATACCAATTGGGCATTTAATGTTTATCAGACTCTCTATTTATGGCCCATAAAATTAAAAAATAATAGTTGGGCTTGATTAAGCTATCACGTATTTTTAACTTGGGCCCATAATTACTGTACTGAGAAACTCTTAACCTGTATTTTTTGTATCTAAAAAATTACCATTAAAGTTTGAGTTAGCTTTATGTTGTGATAAGTATATATACATGCTTATATTGTTACATTATTACCCTTACTTATTTTAAAGAATTATACAATATATATTATTATATGGGTAAGTGGATTAGATCGGTTGGGTATTAGTTTCGCATATTAAGATCCACCAACCGATCCGTACCCATTGGATTTCAGGAACTCTCATCCGATCTGCTCTGACTTCGTATTTGGATCGGTTTCGATCCAACCCAAATTGGATTGGATTGGATTAGATTGGTCGGTTTTGGCGATGGATTATTTTTGCACAGCCCTACTATATATTAGCAGATTACTTTTGCAAGCGCGTACATGTATATTTTTTTTTTACGTTAAACTTATTCTTTATATTGGATTTGTATACATTATTAATTAAAAAGGTGTACATAACATTCGTACCAGTGACCGACAGACCAGTGACAGGTTAAAAGTGTCATCTGGTGCGCCGTGGATGTGAGCGTCTTAATTATATATTATTAGTAAACATGTAATTAGGTTGCGCCTCTTTATTATTAGTAAAGATAAGGGTATGAAAAACGGTTAAAATTTGGCTCAATGGGAGCCATCTTCAGGATCATTTCGGTGAAATTAATGGAATAAGTTGGGGCATTTTGGGGAAGACATGTTTGAAGTGTATAAATAAATGAATAGCAATGAAGCAGACAGTTGTAAAGAAGGCTGGTAACAGTTGAGAAGCTTTTTAAATGCTTTGACCATTAATTGAGTAAGCTAGCTAGCTTGGCTCATCATATCGATCATAGTCGACCGTGCATTATGTTCTATCTAATTTCTTCTTTCTTTCTTTCTCTCTCTTCATTTTCTCTCTCTATACATATACATATATATCTTTCGGCTGAAGTATGGGCAACACACCATATATGACATGGGGGGGTGGCGACAGAAAGTTAGAAGAGGTAGAGAAGACTGAAGACTTCACACGTAAACCTTCTCATTGATCTAACTATGATCATATCATATCAGCTCTTTCCTACTCTATAAGAAAGTACTGTCTCACACGCAACCTTAATTGCATCACATATGACATGTGAAAATTAACCCGACCCGACCATACAGATTTGGTAAACAACAGTACGTACCAGACCGGCTGCATGCCTAAATCCATTCCACTCCATTATGGGTGGGCCCTTCCCTAGACTGATCGACTAAGTTCTTATGGGCCCAAATCAATTGGTTCATTCCAAAAAGCCCAATGCATTGGTGTGCTGAGTTCCAAATTGAGTTCATGATATACATATTAGATCGATTAACCATCCTTGATCATTCGCTCCATGATCACATATGTCAAATTCTTACCAATCAAATGAATAGGAAGGTCTTAGGTGGGATCGATCTAAACGGTGGCGCATGGGGTCTACAAAATTGCAATCCAACCTTGTTATACCTCAGAGTTGACCGTCTCAACTTTCAACGTATGCCACGGTTAGAGAGACAATGCGCGCAGTTGAAACGGTGGGGTAGCACGCTAATTCAATTCTAATTCCTAGCTAAAGTGTTCACCATGTCGAGTCTACTACTACTGTAAGAATGTCAATACGACCCTACCAGTACCACCTTCTTGATACTATTTGATCTATGATAATTTAAGTCGAATTGTTGAATTTCGCATGGTGTTGTTTTCGTCTCGTGGGGTTTGAAATCAAAATCCATATGTACCATTTTTCCACCAACCAAAGGAAGATAATTTATTGCATCTGTACGACAAATTAAGAGCGTAACTGTTAGATGTTCATACAGTAACCTTCTGTCTATATAGTAATCGGACGCGTGAACATCCTACAGCTATGCCCTCGTATGCATTTAAATCCACTTACATCGAATCAGAACTATTACATTAATAGATTGATAGACAACCCTTGGCTAGCCAAACTTTTAGTCAACTCATGGCTAGTCAAACTGCTTCTCAATATTCATGAACCAGCATTCTTACTTACATGCGTGTCGCCTGCCTACCGTTTTGAATCCAACCAACACATGAAATTCGTAGAAAAATAAGGACCCGATCGAGCAAGGCCTAGCCCTGTCAGAAAGAAGTTATGAGATCTTGATGGGCCATGAGCTTTTTAGTGCAACACTAGAATAGCACCCTTTCTGGTTTGGCCTGTTAGTTTTACTGGGCACCTTAAGACCTCGGCCACTCCAGCCCGTTTTACATTTCTAAATTGCTGCGCTACCCACTCTTACTCTTACACTTGGCTTACATTTATTGTAGGGCGGCACCAAGACAAATTTTTTATTTACTATATAATTATCTCTTCATGTAGATCAAAATTAGCTATGTAGTGGTGTAAGAAACAAAACCAAAGTAGGGCTTGTGAGTTATTAGATTCAGAGTACCCAGATAGGCCACATCTGAAACTCATTATAATACTCACACTCACATTTCCGGAACTCAAAATTACGGTACCCCTTGAAACTTAAGGTAGCTATGCTCATGGAGTTGAAATATCAGAAAAAGCTAATAGGGCCAACTCTGATTTACAGGTGTCGATCATCTAAGACACGATGATTTCTTTCGATGTCGCGGTGTTTAGAAAAAAAATTACTCAAATTCCTCACAGTCTCACAGATTCAGTCAATCTAAGTCACACAGAAAATCCCATAGGAAGGGTTTGTGTGTGGGTTTGAACTTTGAATCATGGAGCTTTTCTCACTGTAAAAGCAACTTATAATTAATTGTGACCAAGGGCAAGCACGAGCTACGCTTTGTGGGAGATCTAAATTTATGGGCAATTTGAATGTTCCAACACAAAAACTGCAAGTTGATCGATGCTTGGTACAAGTTACAACTCTTTTTGTGTCAAAACTACAGCTCGCGTGTTCACATACCTTGCTTGTCTCTTCTCAATTTTCCATGTGTAAGGTAAGCCTGTAAGAGCATCCAGAGGTGTAAACCTTGAGGGGTTGCTCGACCGGGGGTTTGCTCCCCATAGGTCACCAGTTCAAATCCCCTCAAGGCCATTGAGGGATTGTTAAAAGGCCGACTCCCTACAGGACCCCTGGATTAGTCGAGGTGTGCGCAAGCTGGCCCGGACACCATGGTTAACAAAAAAAAAAGCAACCAAAAGTGTAATGGATAAATGTATATTGCATTTTTTTTTAAGGAGGAAATGTTTTACCTAATATTAGAATGCCCAATATATATATACTTTTTAAGAGAAAAGGCAAAAATTTGTTAATGAACAAAAGAAAAAGTTTGCCGGAAAAATAGAGATCATTACAGGGGGAATTACATACCT
Source organism: Macleaya cordata (assembly GCA_002174775.1). Classification (NCBI taxonomy): domain Eukaryota; kingdom Viridiplantae; phylum Streptophyta; class Magnoliopsida; order Ranunculales; family Papaveraceae; genus Macleaya; species Macleaya cordata. The sequence goes on along the minus strand of MVGT01003118.1, from coordinate 853,114 downwards.
TTTATTTACCTCATTTCACATACCTCGATTCAAATCTTACTTTCATCAGAGTTATTTTGAAAAATGTTGTAGGGCTTTACACAACTTAAAAATATTTAAAGTACTCTCTATTGTTAATGGTTGATCTTTTAATACTTAGAAATTCACAATTTCTCTGTAGTTGTTTTCTATCTCTTTCATTACCCTTATCTTGTACTTGGAATTAGACATTCGCCAATCTATCTAAAAAGAAAAAAAATTATGATGTTGATTGTTGATCACAAGGGGATTATTGAAAATGGAGTAGTTAATAGCTACTTGTCACATACACAATCCTAATCAATACTTAAAAATTTCACTTGTGCAACACATCCAATTGGAGTAATTAATTTTTTTTTTTGACAAGATGATCTCAAGAAATGTAGATAAACCCTAATTAAAAATTTATTGAATTCGTTGAACTAGTATAAGGACTCTAATTTAATTTCTATATATATTAATGTATATATATATATATATATATTCATGGAAAAATAAATAAAGTATCTGTAAATTTGTTTCATCATAAAAAATAGGAAAAAAGAAAATCTCACTACACAGACTTGAATTTAGAATGAAAAAAAGTAAAAAATTAGGGGAGCAGATGTAACTCTTTCCCTCCTTGTCCTCTTGTTTTCAAGATAGAGGAAGGTAAATTTGTTTCATCAAAAAAAATAGGAAAAAAGAAAATCTCACTACAAACACTTGAATTTAGAATGAAAAAAAGTAAAAAATTAGGGGAGCAGATGTAACTCTTTCCCTCCTTGTCCTCTTGTTTTCTAGTTGATTTTGTCCTGTAGGATCTACATAAAGATGATTTAATGGTTGATATTTGGTGAAAATGTCCCATCACTCTAAGGTTCATTATAAAAAAAAATCAACTCATTTTAAAATTAATAACTCTATTAAAAGTTGATTGGAAAAATCAACGTTCATTATTCGATTTAAAAATAATTTTTTAACGGTTGATTTTTTTAATTGATTGTTGATGGCCCAATGGATTAACAACAGTTTTAAAATAAATTTTTATAAAAATAATCTGCCCAATGGATGAGAAAAACAATTTTCGATCTTACAAGAAGAAATTAACAAGGAGACAAAAGATTTAAGGACAAAAGATCTGCTCTAAAAAACATAGGGACAACAGTGGCGGAAAAATCTGATTCAGGGAGTCGGGGAAATTTCTTTTGATGTGGCAGTGTTTTAGTTTCTAAAAAATTTACTCGAATTTCTCGCACACAAAATCTCAAAGGAAGGGATCGTCAATGGTTCGAATCTCGGAGCTTTTACTCACAGTAACACCACCTTAATTGTGATGACTCTCTCTCTCTTCTCTGACTGTTTCTTCACTCTCTGTCTTCTATGTGCACAAAGAAAAGCATCACATTCACCCCTCTCTCTCGTCTTCCTCACGAATCTCTTATTTTTCACTGCAAAAAAGTCGTTTTTTTCTCTTTCTCTTTCTTCGTTTTTTTCGTTGATGTGAGAAGCAAAAAAAAGCACCTAAAAAGCGGGTCTTGTCCAAGCAAGAAAAAACTACCTAAAAGGGTGGGCGCGGGATTCGTAATCTTACACAACACTCCTGTTTAGATCCATTGCCTTCCCATGCTTCCAAACCCTAATGCTTCTTGGTTCTTTCTCTCTCTTATCATCTTCTCATCTTCCCTATATCTCTATGCACCCATCTGTAATTAGACCTTCTTCGAGAGTTGACATTCTTCATATTGAGAAAAGATGGAGTTTTGGAGATGGGTTTTCGTTATTTCGATCTACTTTTGCTTCTTCACATCTGGGTCTTCCTCGATAGAGAATTTTCAACAGGCGTAAGCGATTGATTTCTTTCTTGGATTCTCAATTTAAAAATGTTAATGAATTTTTAGTTTTGATTCTGACGTTTATTTTTTGATATTTCGAGTTTGGGTTTCTTTGTTTTCTGATTATGTTTGATTATGCATTGTGGGTTCTCTGGTAGTTGGCATTCAGTTGGAAGTTTATAGGACAGTTAGGATTGCCAATTTGCACCCCAACAAAGATACAATTTTGCCTTAAATTGCTTTTTGACTATCCATTTTGGTGTTAAATTAGACACTGAATTGGCCTTAAGTTTATCTATTTTATGTTGATTTTATCTGCTTTTCCTTTTGATGGTTTCTGTTGGTGCTGGTAATGTTAGTTTCTGCTGACCTGAGTGGGCAATTCAAATGGCATGTGATTTAGTGTAGCAACAGAGTGGTAGTGAACTAGTGGTTATCAATGATGTAACAGGGAGTAAGTTTAAATTACATTTCTTGAAAAGACAACAAAGCTAAATAACACATACATAGAAACGTTTGTTAACTTTTACACCAGATTAGGTGCCAAACTCATTAACCCACACATTAATGTGATCACATGTCTATGCTGTTAATCAATATTTCAGGTTATTGATATAAATACTTTGGATTCGTTAGTTCATATTATTTATTTAGCATAGTTCATATTGTTGGAACTATGCTTTTTAATTAGTTAAATTTACATTAAAATTACGAATAAGAAACAAGTCGATAAAAAATTAATAGCTGGAAACTAGGTATTTGCTTCAAGCATTCGACATTTGTCCTCGTGTCAAACAATGTGTCTGACGTTGCAAATTATTGAAAATTAAGTACTTGTCTTATATTTGAAACAAAGTTGAAAGGACCGATAATTTAGGCAGTTCGGTGAATATGCCGAGTCCTTCAAAGCATCAAAGAATAAAACATGGAAAAGCACTCTAGCATTTTCCTATAGTGGTTTCCTAATCTCTACGTAGCTTCCTTAGCTCTTGAAGTCCTATCAATTACATCAATGGAATTACCTAAAACCAGCAATAGAATTCTTTAAATCTTCAAAATGAGCTTTTAAGGCCGGTTTGCTTGAGTTTTTTAAGGCAATGGAAATGAAATAGGTCTTTACTTGTTATCTTTGTTCTTTCTTACTAAGCACCTTTGACAGACCAGGATTATCAAGGGAGCACCTTTAGATTATGAGTTTCTGATGTAGGAAAAAAATACAATACCACCCTTATCAGGTGCTCGGGCACCCCCATTGGTTACCGAGCCAATGGGATAAGGAAGAAGGAAATATATAGCAGGAGTGGTATAGTTTGATATTTCACGTTGCTGTAGTAAGCAGAAAATATAGAAACAATAAAAAAAGGAAAGAAATTACTAGTAGTAGTAACAGGCTAGACGGTTCTTGGAACCACTTCTAGTGGCCTTAGGTATCACTGTCACACGACTCACACCTAGCATAAAGTATCACACTAGTAGGGTTCTAGGAATCACTCCTAAATGCCTTAGGTATCACACCTAGGGTTAAGGTTGCAAAATTTTTTCCCTAGTAACTACCTTTTTGCTGTCATGTGTACAATATATAGCCAAGATGACTTGGCCAACAATTTTTGTTTTAATATTAAGTGCATCATCATACATTTAATGGTTTTCTGTTTCCTTGCCATGCCTTGGACTTGTAGTTACTTCTGTTTCTTTCATAATTTCTGTTCCCTCAGTTTTTTATTTTATGTTTTTAAATAGCTAAGTAAATGATGTTGTGTTGTGGTTATGTTGTCTCAGTATTAAATTCTGCTCAAGTTTTTGACTTCAGTTCTATATTATTAAGGTTTTTATCAATTCAGATTTTTAACCAGATTACCCTTAGAAGCCACATTAATATTTTTCTTGGTTATTCATCTGAATCTTGTCATTTTACTTGTACATACAGGTTTCCTATTGTGGAGCCTGATCCTGGTCATACAAAACTTCGTCTTTCAAGAGAAGGCTTAGAGGCAATAGAAAGAATAACGACTCCAATCGCAGCTGTTGCTGTAAGCCTGAAATCCATATCCTGAGCATCTTATGTTTCACAACTTGTATCTTTTTTTTTTTTTGGGATCGGTTTCACAACTTGTATCATATGTATTCAATTTTCAAAGATGTACGATTAGCTCCAATTTTCTTCAAGGTCCTAACTGCACATGATGCTTTTGATGGCAAAGATTTTTTAAAGAAATGAGGTACTAGAAAACTCATAATACTAGTGACTGCACCTGAGTTGGAGAAAATTTGACTAACAAAGATTTAGATTTGAGTTGGCATTTCGACAAAACAAACATCACTTGCCCAATCTCTGTTGACAAGTTGTCATATTCAGAAAGCAACAAACTTGTTAGTAAAATACTTGTTTGAAACTCTCTCTTGGGTGTGTTGAGTTAGCTGCAAATGTTTCTTTTCTGTTTACAATCCATAAGAAAAGAATGGTTACTTCTCCAATCTAGCTTTATTTTTAATAGTCTTTTACAAGGAAAAAAAGTAAAGAAGAAGAAAGAAGTGAATGTCTTTGCGAAAGAACTGATGTTACTTTTTTGACTTTCTCCTTGCGGATGCATCTCAGGTTATCGGCCCATACCGCTCAGGCAAATCTTTTCTGCTTAATCAACTTCTCTCCCTTTCATGTTATGAAGGTCCTCCCTTTGCCCCAATTATTTAAACCTTTTCCGTCGTGGCACTCTTGAATCTTGATAGATAATTGGTGATTTTGTATTCTTGTTCTCCTTCAACTTCTTTCTAACTTTTGAAATTTATGTTCTACACAGGTTTTGGTGTTGGTCATATGCGCGATACCAAAACAAAAGGTTGATGGAAATGTCTAAAAATATGTAAATAGCATATAGGCATGCATGTTATAGTCCTCTATGCCGTAATTACCATATGATCGAAACCTTGGGCTTAGTTGACCATGAATTTGCATGCTCTATTCTTTTCTTGCTCAAAAACAAAATAATTTCTCATCCTTAGGCCAACAGCTAGGCTCTATGATACCCAGATATGGCAAGGGTATGGTTCTGATAAGGTGTGGACATGGCACCTTTACTTAAAAGTATTCATCATGGATAGAACCCTGGATGCGCCAATCGTTTGCTGTCTCTGGGTCTTATAGGCGTGGCTTCTGGTCTTAGCTACTAAAAGTGATTCCTGAATTTATTTTATTTTTGTTCCAGGGATATGGGTATGGGGAACCCCACTAGAATTGATAATTGACGGAGTAAAAACATCTGTGCTTTACCTTGATACAGAAGGATTTGAAAGTGTTGGAAAGTCAAATGTATATGATGACAGGTAATATTTTGTGAAATCATATTGTTTTCCACCTGGCTTGGATGATTTTTTCTATGTGTGGAATCCTATCTGATGTCCGCTCATACAGGATCTTCGCTCTGGCAACAGTTATGAGTTCTGTGCTTATCTACAACCTACCTGAGACGGTCTGTTATTCGTCAGCCAGTAACCTATTATCTTAAACTAAGCTGCATTGGCCTTTTATGAAATCAGAAAATTTCTTTCTTATGAAGTTCTGTTTCATCCATTAAATTCTCATATTTATATTATAGACGGATAAATGTTTGGTTTTGTTTTCTTGCTTTAGATCCGTGAAGCAGATATATCTCGGTTGTCATTTGCTGTTGAGCTTGCGGAAGAATTCTACGGAAGGTTTGCCACCCTCATATTTCCTATAAATACTTAATTCTATCATGCTTACTCAGGAAACTTGTTCACCAGTCTAACTGATTCTATGGTTTTCTCTGTAAATTGCACATGGTAAACAGAGTGAAGGTATTTCTCAGTCACTTTACATCTCTATCAGTTATATATATTTCTTTTCCTGCTGTGAAGATGATCTAGTTCTATGTGCTCACATGGCTGTTTAATTTTGCAGGGGCAAGATGTTGCATTTGAGCCTGCTAAGCTCTTGTGGCTCATCCAACGTGATTTTTTACGTAAGATTACAATAATGGTGTATTTTGCTTGCTAAAGATGGAGTTATTTTGTTTAGTGTGAACAAATCTGCATGAATAACTTGCACATTTCAATATCAAGAAAACATATAAGCTTTACGTTGAAATTTCAGAGTATGCTAAATAAGCATGAGATATTTTTTCGTTCGATGTAAGATAACCAGGATCACACACTCATAATTCATCATTTTATAGCAAACATCCATTAGGAGTAAGAAAAAACAAGATCATCAGCATCTGATGATGGATGCATCTATGCTATATAGGCTCAAGCCTTCAAGTGTATTTAGAAAAACATTTTTCTTCATTACTGTGGGATCAATGCTTTTTCACTTGTGGTATCCACTGATAATATTGCTATTGCTGATTTACTTTACAGAAGGGAAATCTGTGCAAGAGATGGTGAATGAAGCTCTTCAACGAGTTCCTAATTCTAATGGTTAGTTCCAATTCACAGTTGCACTTATATGCGTGATAACTTTTGTTTGTACATTATTAGATGAAATTTTGATTGGGATGCCAATTGTGACTGCAGGCGACAGAAATATTGATCAGGTATCATCTTTCTCCGAAAGTCTCATTCCTTTCAGGAAAGCGCCATGTTCAAGGGTTACAACTTCACTTTTGTTGATTGCATCAGGTTAACCAAATTCGAGAATCCCTGGCAATTATGGGCGATAACAGTACCGCTTTTAGCTTACCTCAGGTATTTGTTTATCTGTTACTGAATAATGATGTTTCCTTTTCCATCCTTTGGTTCCATGTCCACAACTTACATGTATGGGAAGAAATGTTAACGTTCTCACATTCTTGAATGGCTGTAAGATCGGGTTAAGAATGAGAATAGTTCATAAAAGCAGTTTGCATTTTCTACATGATTAACCAACTACTATACCAAACCTTCCTATTTATGATCTGACTTCTCAAACTTTGGGTGAGTTTGGCGTTAGTTGTCCTTGTGATCTTTGTCAGGAGACACCGCTAGCAGCCTGAGTCGTAGCAAAGTACATAAAAATACAGACTCAACCTGAACAGGTTTCTGAACCCCGCCTCTTCCCAATTCCTATTGATCTGTTTTAGTTTTAGGGTTGGCAGAGTTGCTCAAGAAAGCATATCTTTCAATCCTCTCCGGAGTTATTATCTGATAATTGCATGTAGCACCTCATATTTAAGTTTATGCTTGGGCTCCAAGTTATTAGTTGGCATGCAAATGTGCTAAGTTTCTGTATAATAAGCTAATAACCCTGTTACTTGAACTGTGTAACAGCCTCATCTCCAGCGGACGAAACTTTGTGACATGAAGGATGGTGAACTCGACCCTATCTATGTTAAGAGGAGGGAGCAGCTGAAAGAACTTGTTGCTTCCATTATTCGTCCTAAAATTGTGCAGAGTAAACCTCTAAATGGAAAGGAGTTTGTATCTTTCTTGGAGCAGGTTCTTTCTTTAACTCCCATCTATTTTGGTTCTTTTCACAAGCAAAATCTAAGGGTGCTAGGGGGATTTTAGACTGTTCATCTTTGTAGTTCAGTCGTTGTTGAGCCAATTGGTTCTCATCTGTTCGGAATTTGAATTTGGGTATGGTCCCAAGTCATCTTTTACCCTTCTCCTTCTGTAAAAGAAAAAAACGTAAGTCTTGGGTTATGTCATAACCTGAAAGAGTAACCATATTATACTTTAGTGGTGTATCCTACATGATATTAGAGGCTTGCTTTTGAGGATTTGATTTTTGTTGGGTTGACAGTGTTTACGGGCTTGGTTGTTGTATAATTTGTTTTTAGCAAGGGTCAAGCTCCTTTCTGTATGTTAGTTTTCTCTTTTGTCTATATAATACACATCAAGAAAAGGAGAAAGAAAAGTTCATTTTATGAGTGTAGCTTTATGCATTTCTTCTCCAACAATTTATTATTGGTGTTTCAGATTCTTGAAGCATTGAACAAAGGAGAGATCCCATCCACAGGCTCTCTTGTGGAGGTTTTCAATAAGGGGATTCTCGAGCGGTGCTTGAAGTTATACAGTCAAAGGATGGGTGGGTTGCGGTTACCCATCTCAGAAGGATCTCTGCAACAAATACATGAGGAATCAAGAACAGAGGCAATGAAATCCTTTGATGAACAGCATTTCGGCCATCACCATGCTAAGCAGTCTGTTGAGAAGCTGGACAATGAAATACTCTTGGTATGTATGTGAGGGAGTCAATTAAGTTCAGCAACTTGATTTAACCTGGATGAATATCTTAGTTTTGGCATGAAACCTGTGCCTCGGAAAAAACATAAAATACAAAAATCTTTCCAATTAAAAAAACAGAAATCCAAGTGTATGCAGCTTGGTCAAGTTAATGGTCAAATCAAGTTTGTAAACAGAATTTTTTTACTTGCTGGTATTCCATTCAACATGAAACAGTAGTCACGTGGCGGAATAGACCTGTCTAAAATGGTGTTTGGGCAAGTTTTGGCCTTTTTGGGTTGAGTACTAGTTTTTAAGTGATTGAGCTATGGTTGTTGTATCTGGGCTATAGAGTTGTAACATGATAAAATTCTATCATTTACTGTGTATACTTAATCGTTAATAGAAGGTTCTCTGTGCAGACATACAAGAATTTCGTTCTGGCAAATGAATATCAATCTTCAAAGCTGTGCGAGTCACTGTATACACGTTGTGAGGACAAAATGGACCAGCTTCAAGTCCTGAGACTTCCTTCCATGGCGAAATTTAATGCGGGTTTCCTCCACTGTAATCAAAGCTTTGAGGACGAGTGTATTGGGCCTTCTAAAACTAACTATGAACAACGGATGGCAAAGGTTTACTTCAATCTTATTTTATTTCCTTCATTCGCTCTTTTATACCTAATTTCCAAGTAACGTGCAGGACAAAGAAGTTAAAATGGGACGATTTTAATACCTATCAATGTATTTGGTTTGATTCCCATCTTAAGCCAATATGTGTCCGAAATGGTTGTGTCATAGGTTGTCTTGTCCTTGGCTTTTTGTCCTTCAAAAGTGATCCTTATACTTCAATATGAGCACTTACCTTTATGTTTTGATATATTTAAAGAGAAATATAGTTTTACAGTTATAAAGAAAGAAGAGAAGAACAGAGAGAAACAAGGACGATTCCATATTTCCTCTTTTTTAAAAAATGAATTGAAATATTTTTGTGAAATTTCTCTTTTTTCTTTTCTTTTCTTTTTTCTTTTTTTCCCCCTTGCATGTTTACAAAAGCTCATAACTTTGTAAGCATAAGTCGGCTTGCGATTAAAACTATTCCTTTGGACTGCCCTCACCATGATCTTTTCAATGATATCCATTATTAACTTTTATCGTCCAACTGCTTAAGTTTTTATTTTTTTAATCTACATTTATTACAACAGTGTTAGTTAAAGTTAATATGTAATACGTCAGTTAAAGTTAGGCCCTGCTTGGTATGCAGGGAAAATTTGCATCTACAGTTATTCCCGGTCAAAAGCTGCTTGGTATGGTATTCCTCTGCTAGTTAGGATACCTATGGCCTTGTTTGTCCATGCAAATTACCACTACCACAGCTGTGGTAATTTGCATTCTGCAAATTTTTCCTGCATACCAAGCACAGCCTTAGTCATTTAGTAGCATCAATCAAAAAATAAAAAGTTACTTAACCCAGCTTGAAGGATACTTTTAGTACTTGAGCATGGTTGCGGTTTGCATATTCTTTCATTGTACATAGTTTTACTACCCCTGGTTATTTCTAAGTTGCCTTTGTTTTCTTCTGAATGCAAATCTTCCATGTATTTATGCAGATGCTGGGGAAGTCCCGTTCTTTATTCATTAAAGAATACAACCACAGGCTCTTCAATTGGTTGGTGGCGTTCTCCCTCGTCATGGTAGTTGTTGGCCGATTTGTCATTAAGTTTTTTTTATTGGAGATTGCAGCGTGGGTGTTATTTATTTTCTTGGAAACGTACACGAGGATGTTTTGGTCAGCAGAGTCTCTTTACTACAACCCAGCATGGCATTTTATTGTGGCAACTTGGGAGACTATAGTTTATAGTCCTATCCTCGATTTGGACAGGTGAGCAAATTCTTTTAATTCCCATTTGAGAAACAATGCTAACCCAGACAAGAGTTTGCATTTAAAGATTGTCGAAAAGTAGCGCATCTTCATTTTGTTCTTTTTATTTTGTTGTTGGGACAGATGGGCTATTCCAGTTTGTGTGATGCTAGCAATATTTATTCTTTATTGGCGGTGTTATGGGAAGAGAAAACATGGCAGCCGTCTGCTGTTACCTCTATACAACCACCACAGAGGCGGCTCAAATAGAGAGAGATCAGACTAAATGTAGCATTCAGTTGAGATAATCAATGGAAAGCAAGCAGCGGGCTGAAGCTTATAGCAGGTGTTTACTATTCATTATTCATCTCTTTGGGCTAAACCAAGTTTTTATACGGAGCCCGCGATGGATTTTGGGTTCTTATTGGGAGAGACTTCGATCGAAAGGGCCAAGGAGAAGATAGATGAAGGATATATGCAAAATTGATTTATTTAATTTTTGGATGTTTAAGTAGTGGCAAGGTCTCATTTTTTGTATCAGGGAGGGGTTTGATCAGGATGTGAACTCTAATGGGTGAAACCCACAGCTTACTGACTGTACTTTAACTGAGTAATACAAATTTGTGGAACTGATTATTTCCTTGGGTCATAGTTGTTTTTCTTTTTTCTTTTTTTTTTTCTTTATGTTTAACCAAATTAATGCCAGCAATAATTCAGTGTATTATTATCATATGAATGACACAAAAGTACACAAACCATAGAGTTAGTTAAAGTTCTGGGCATAGTAACCAAAAACGCCCAAACATGCTGGCGCTTCCGCTCCCAAAACGCGAATTCGTGAATTTTCGGAGCGCGGTTCCATATTTTCGGAGCGCCTAATCAACAAAATACTTTTAAATGTCTAATTTTTTTTTTGTTAAGTTTGTCCAAATGGACTAATTTTTTTACATGTATTTTATTTATACTATTTGGATCATATTTTAAAAAAATCAGCTCAATCGGAGACTTATATCACTACAAACACTTAATTTAGACTTTATAGTGTGAATGAACGGTTGACATTTAAAGTGATTTGTTTAGAGGGTTAGATATCTCTGATTGAGCTGATTTTTGGTGGAAATCTTATAAATAATGATAATATTATATCTAAAAAAAAATCAGAAGATTTGAAGACCTCTAACTTGTAAAACAACTCGTTCAAAAATAACCTTATTAATTGCCCTTAAAGCACACGTTAAATGGTTGTGTTTCTCACTTACTTTTTAGTTAGTAAAAAATAATTTTATCCATAATAAAATATAATTAATATGAGAAACAAAAAATTTTAGTTATTATATATATATAGTATACTTTAAATATCATTAATATAGTTAATAAATAAGAAATATAGAAAATAATAATTTTTTAAAAATAGACTCAATGATTTTGTTAATAAAAATTTATTTAATAATCTAGTTAATCATAATCTAGTCAATGATACTCAATTAAAACTTTAACTACGTGAGAGTAAGTTAGGCGCTCCGAGCCTAAGACATTTTTAAATTTGGCGCTCCGACGCTCCCGCTCCCGATCCGCGCTCTGGTTACTTAGGTTTTGGGTAGTGTGATTTTGTTGATCCACGTTTAGAAGACCCCATCTGTACTGATAGTGATTTGTGTATGCCGTCAACACCACCATCCAGACATCTGCTTTAACGTGGAATTCTTAAGTAGAGCGCGAAGTTCTTAAGTAGAGCGTACCGAAACCTTGGTATAGAGGTGACGCTCCCGCTCCGGAACCTCGCGCTCCCGCTCCGAACTACGCTCCGACGCTCCCGCTCCGAAGGTACTTTAAAACTAAGAACATTTTTTAATCGGCCGCTCCGACGCTCCCCCTCCTACTTTCGTTCCCGCTCCGACCCGCGTTCTGGTTACTTAGGCGTGGAGTAGGAACAAGAGCGTCGATATATATATATATTTTGTATTTTGCGAATATTTGCAGGGGAATTTTCGGTTACCGTTTGTCTTATTGTTCTGAATTTGGCTTCGCTCCATGTTACCCAACGAGCTTCGCGTGGGGAGGAGTAATGACTTGATAAAAGGGAAATCTAATATTAAATGCGGATTAGATTATGATCTCATTCTGAATTTCACTTTGCTAGACTCATGATTTTGCTGCATCAATAAAAAACAATCAGCTGATGCCACATGGAGCATTTAAACAGAAATCTAATGTAAAATGAGCTAAATGCGACATGTGGCATGAACTGATCGACGTTCCTCAGATTTCACATGCTTCATTGGCTATAGCAAAATCAAACTCCATCTTACTTAAAGAGGTTCCTTGAATAGACCAAAGCCAATGAGAGTGATTATATGATTATCTACCAAAAAAAAAAACAAAAAAAGATTATATGATTTCTCCAAGTCTCTGATCTTTGTTCCTAATCAAAACACTTTCAGATCGAAAATGGGATCAATGGGTGGTGGTAGGAAATCGGTTCTGATGATCTGCGGCGATTATATGGAGGACTACGAAGTGATCGTGCCGTACCAGGCGCTTCAGGCCTTGGGTGTCCGAGTGGATTGCGTTTCTCCCAACAAGATTTCCGGAGACAAATGCCTCACTGCCGTTCATGACTACATGGGTTATGAGGTACTCAATACTGCAGTACTACTATTCTTAATCTCCTCTGTTTTAACTCTGTTTTCCTCTGGAATTTGATCTCTGTTGATCTGAAATGTATAACAAACACCTAATTCCTTTGCTTTGCTTTGAGAAATTGATTCTTTGATTACCCAATTAGGCGATTACCCGTTTCGTTTGATCTAGGGTTATGTAGAATTGTACTATAATTGTTGATTGTAAATTGAACCACCCCACCCAGAAACAATTCCAGTATTAATTCCACAGTTTCCAGCCACTTTGATCAGTTAACATGGCAACAGAGTTGAGTCCTTCAGTTCAAATTTTGTTGCTCCAGCTTATTTTTATAATTGTCTTCATATATTTCTACAGCTCTACACAGAATTACCAGGCCATTCCTTCACATTGAATTCGAACTTCACCGACGTCGTACCTGAGTCATACGATGCCCTCATCATTCCTGGAGGCCGATTCACTGAGTTGATCAGTATTGATGAAAAGGTTCTCAACGTTGTGTTGAAGTTTGCAGAAGCAGGGAAACCAATTGGGACGACATGTCATAGCCAACTGATCCTGGTCTCTGCTGGGATCATGAAAGGAAAGAAATGCACTGGATTTCCAAGCTTGAAGCCTGTAATTAAGCTCTCTGGAGGGTTTTGGTTGGATCCAGAGCCTGTTACTTCTTGTGTTCTGGATGGAAACATCATAAGCGCTATAGGTTGGCCTGCTCATGCTGATTACTTATCTATCCTCCTAAGATTGATGGGAGCAAAAATTGAAGGAAATCAGAACAAGGCAGTACTGCTCTTATGTGGGGTAAGTTCCCTATACATCAAGAGTTTATAATGAAATTTAAGGTGGTATTAATGGGTACCCGTCTACCCAGGAACCAAGTTTCCTACTTCCGGTTCCACATTTCAGTATCCGAGTTTTCTTATGGGTACTTTAGTATCCAATGGAACCGAAAAAGAGGATAGTTACCAGAAATATTGATTTTTTTTTTTTTGAATAAAAATTTCATGTTATATTTTGTTTAAATTAGGATTATGTAGAAGATTACGAGATAAACGTGCCATTCCAAGCTCTGGGAGGGTTGGGTTGCAGGGTGGACGCTGTTAGCCCGACTAAGAAGAAAGGAGAGAAATGTGTGACAGCCATACATGATCCTGAGGGTGCCCAAGTCTGCAGTGAGAAGCAGGGCCATAATTTCATTCTCAATGCTAACTGGGACGAAGTCCGCGTTGAAGATTATGATTGTCTTGTGATACCAGGAGGGAGATCACCTGAGTTTTTGGTCATGGATGATAAGGTGGTTTCACTGGTGAAGGAATTTGCAGAGAAGAACAAAGTCATTTCTGGTATTGGCCAAGGGAAGCTGCTCCTGGCTGCTGCTGGTCTTTTGGAGGTAAACCCTACTCTCTTGTTCTTTGTTGGGTGTGTGATTGAAGGGGAAGATATCACTACTTATTGTTAGCTGAAGCTCGACAGACAAGACGACGGTTACAGTATACAATATTACTTTTACTAGTACATCTTGAGGACGAGGTTTTAATGCTATTGTTTTTTGTTGTCTATAGGGGAAGAGCTGTGCAAGTGGTTATGCGATGAAAGCCATCGTAAAGGTGGCTGGCGGAAAGTTCGTGGAATCCGCAGAATCGGTAGCTCATGGGAAGCTGCTAACAGCAACAGGGTGGCCAGCACTTCCGATCTTCATTTCAGATCTCATCAATCTCTTGGGAATTAATGTAGTCTTTTGAATTTTTACTTTTAATCAGGATGTGTAATACAGAAGTCTCATTTTGTGATTTTAATAAATGAAGCTAAGGTATCTCCTCTATAGACATCACCTTAACAACTCAAATGAAGCTTAAGATTTGAAAAGAACTACAACCGAAAAATGGTCTCTTCAAACCAAAACATTAATTGTAAGAGTGAGTACTACATGTACAGATGAAGTGAGAAAACCCTAATCTGAGTATCTGTCTGCCAGTGCTCAGACATATGAGATCTTCTACACCAAAGGTCAAAGCTCATAAGCATCTAACATGCCACACTCTTTTGGACAGTACTTAGAGAGAGGTGGGCTCAATAAACTTATGTTACTTTTCCCTAGTATTTCTACTTGAAGCACAAGCAATGTAGCAGGGCCTCCTTGAGTTGCTATCTGACCCCTTATATAAACACCGCAGATGCCGTAGCTTCAGTACTATAGGAACTTCAAGTCATTCTGTCAGGGATAAAACATCACTCGAATTTTATAATATCGTGAGATCACATCTTCGGTCCTATAATATCATGCAAGAAATATGACATTTATTCCTTTGGATATACCATTAGGAGGTCTAAGCCAAGAAGATTGTAGCCAGTCAATGAACATACATGATACACCCATCCATAACACCCTTTTCGACAGCGAGAAAGATTATGCTCTATGCCTCTATGGTCCATACAAAGTCTGTTCACAGCATGACAACCGCTCTACATAGGTTAACAGAAAGGATGAATACTCTGAAACCACTACACATGGTTCGCATGAAGTATGTGTTCTAAACCATTCGTAGAAAGCTTTTCCCAATATTCTATTAATTTTCAGCGATTATGTGCTTCCATTCTTATCCTTTGATACGTTTGTCCTTACTAGATGTCATTGAGAACTTAAGGGGTTCTTTTCTTTTCTTTCTCTATTTGGTAAAGAGTTCACCATTGAAGACCACCCCATTTTCCTTCGAACATTTTGTATCAAATAAAGGTCTATAACAGATATTTAGAATTTCCAACCTCCCATGCTGAAATTTCAAGAGAAATAAAATTCATACAAGACAACTTATTCTGTTCTTCAGTACTACAGTTCAAAATGTTGCCAAATATGAACTAGAGCTACATCGATTTTTAAAATACCCTCGACTTACAAAAGAAACTACAGTAATACCTTACGTAACTAAAACATTTACTTACATCATAAGTTCCCATCAAGGTAAATTTCTCTTGCGAGCGATTTCTCGAGCCATCTCTCGGAGTTCCTCTGGTGATGGAGGACGAGGACCCTCTGGAGGATACACCACATAAGATCGCTGAGCACCAAAAGGAACAAATCACTTTAGACTGAATTAGCACATGGGATAAACCGGATAAGTAGAATAAGCGTTTACAAATCTTAAAAATGTGACAGGAAGCAAATGGAATAATGCTCAGTGCCAGTGTAACATACAAAGAGATAAGGTCGACAAATTTGGTTTGAAGTATTAGAGAGGAGTCCACATAATTAACGCTCCTTCAAAATGGAATCTAGCTCCATATATAACTCACTGATATACGTGGAATAACCACTGAAATTAGATATGTAGCTACAACATCTAGTGATTTAAACTCCATATAAATTTCAATTGGGAGCATTTTGCAGGTGAAGGTTGAGAGGGAGAGAAGAAGGCCAAAGTAAGAGAAGATTTGTAAATAAATGCTTTATCAAAACAGATCGATAAACAAATATAAAAATGCTTTATCAGAATCAATATGGCGTGGAACAAAATTGAATAGGAGTGCAGCATGCATGTTGCCTGTAGCAAATATAAGGTACTATAAACGATGAAGATGATAATGATGGTGGTAGTAGTAAGTAGTAGCAATGCAATTAATGTTTATTTTTTGGGGGGAATGATAATGAGTTTCTGCTACATATTCACAAATTGGACTTTCTGATGCAATGCTCTACATTTTCAATCATGTTCTCAAAATTTCAAATGAAACGTCCAGTTTCAAGACAAGTGAATCAGAACAAGTCATGGAAAGCAAAATTGGGTGCAGCAGCAAATATGATGGTCAACAAGATGCTACATGCGCGGAGTAGTTACGTAGGACAAAAATATAAATAGAGCAGATCTCTCCAAACTCAAAACTTGATTATTAAGAAGTGGAAAGTCATCTGAATCTTTGCAAAGATTTGGTTATCTAGATTGCTACACAGAAGTTATCATTTACTGATAACTGATAATCATATGAGCATATTTATGAGAAAAAGATAGAAGACAACAACAGATACGAACTTCATACCGATTAGACTGGTTTGTCAACAACTATTACTGCACTCAAAATAAGTCTCTTAAGCATTGTAGAACATAATTCAGAATAAGAATAACAAGAGGAGAGGGATAGAATTGAGAAATCATCAAGAGTCACCCCAGCTTCTCCAGAGGCATGACACCAGCTGGAGATAACTAAACTGATTCAATATCATCAAGGAAGAAAAGCATTCTCAAACACTAATAGGCATCTGAATTAGGAGAACTCATTGAGCACAAGAGGAACAACTGTTTTCTTCTTGGAACTACTCACCCAAAACTTGCTATCTAAATAATACCATTTTTCCTACCTACCCTTCATGGAAAGAAGGAAGAGTTGGGTAAATTGATCCAGACCTAATGTATTCAGCCAGAGAAAAACCCTCTGCATATGAAGCATTCTCAAACACTAATGGGACAAACTGAACAACGTTCAGACATAGAAGTTAGAACTATATAGTCAAATTAATAATTTCTGAAACAATGCAATATGTATATAGAGTTCCTTTGAATCTTCCTAGTAGATGCAGTAAATTAGGTAACTTATAAACCCTAATAATGGTCTTCGATTTGTTCTGACTATTTGAAAGAGACAAAGTTGCAAAATTTCAAATCAATTTGATCAAAACATAATGGACAGATAGTTAGAATATAGAGATAGAGCAAAAGAGAGAGAAAAAGAGGATTTTACGTTGCCCATGATTTTCTGTAGATTCTTGGTGTCGTAGGCGAAAGTGTACATGAGACCGATCGGAACGCTCACATATAGAGCGAACTTCGCGATTTCCAGAATCCCTTTCGATGTACCCACAGATGACATTTTTTATGAGAAACAACCCTAAATCTCTCTCTAACACTATAGCAGAAACCCTAAAGCGAGCAGAGAAATTACAGAAACCCCGATTGCAGAATTCAGTCAGATCAGTAGAACATAAATTGGAGGAGGTGGCGAGAAGATAACTATTGAAGAACGTCTTAATTGGGATCATTAAGAGTTTGATGGGACACACCTGGAGAATTGCCACGGGGGCGCATTAACTACCACTTTTATATCCAACGGTTCCCTTCAACCGCACTTATTTCACCGACAAACAGTTCTTATTCTTACACTACATTTACACCACGCCTGTGGAGCCCTCAAGACAAACTATAATCATCTTCATCTTCCCTGTCCATTCTGATTTCTGAATCTGTGCACATTAAATTTTTTTCCTTAAAACCCTATAAAATTTCAGTTCTGCAATTCATTCCCGCCATAAAAACCTACCTCTCAAAGATCATCAGAATACCTACTTCGATCAAACTCCGCTTCAGAAACCCTAAAAATGTCCGCCCATTCCGCGCATTCTACAGCACCAGTTCGTTCTCGAACCTCACAAACTCCATCTCCATCACACTCAGCTTCAGCTTCAATCTGTTCATCTGTACACAAGCGCAAGTTAGCATCCGAAGATCACGTCCCAGCTTACCCTTTCTCTTACTCCGACACTCGAGATGGCGTTCTCACTTCAAACGACGATCCAGAAAGTATTAGCGCCCGAGGCGCTTACACTGATTTTGAAAACGATTCAGAGGAAGTAGTGGATGAGGAAGAAGAAGAAGATAATGATTCAATGAGGGTTTTCACTACTGCTAGATTGGGAAATAATCCGAGTTCAACAAGGAATACCAAGAAAGCTAAGAATTTTGCCCTGAAAATTGATCCTTCAACGGAGAATGGTAAGGAAGAGCGTGGGAATGCTTTAGGTGGTTCTGGTTTGCCGCCGTCGACGATAGTGAGGTCGCTTTCGGGGATTGTGGTTAAGGATGATTTGGTAAAGGGGATATTTACTGATAATATACAGACAACTGGAGCTTACAGTGCAAGAGAAGAAAGCTTGAAGAGAGAGGTAAATTTTTTTTTTGAATTTTTAAGTTATCAAATTCTATTGTTTGGTTTTATTTTGATTTTGGGGTTTTGGAAAGAGATTTATCTATACTAATATATAAAGCCAAAAAGACCTTTTGAAAGATATAATGACATAAAGATTAATTTAGTGTGAAGTTTTGTAAATATGGACAAACCATTTGACTCTTATCGAATCACTTAATAACATGGATATGAACATCAGTACATCACTTACATATAGCTTTCGTACATTAGTTATCCTAAATACAATCACATGTGCAGGAAGTATGCGCTGTCTGTCGACTAGTTGAACTAGAAAAAAAATATGAGATGATGAATGTAGGCCTTCTCAAAGGCGAAAAAATTTCTTTAATCCGGAGAAGTTTTTGTAAGTGTGTTTTCGTCATGGTTGCAGAAAATGCTGTCCATCCCTCATTATGAATCTGATATATAAGTCACTCTGTTATAATGTTCAGTTTTACTAAATGGATCATAATGATCTTTTTCCTGAATGTTATTGTAGTATAATATTTCCAAAAACAAATGCTCAGTTTAAAGTAATGGTGTTATTTTAACAATTGATCTCAAATCTCAATTCCAAATTTCTTTATTTTCCCGAAAAACAAGTGGAAACACCTATTTAATGTATTTCTGTTGTACTCGTGGTTAAATTTGTTTATGGACGAATTTACCAGGGACAGTATAGAATATAAAACTTGTAAAAGATAGTTTTAAATACAACGGATCGAGAAACTGGATGTAGAATGGTAGTAATATGGGAGTATCAACAGCATTTTATTGTCAAAGTTCCAATAACCTGCACAAGTTCTGAGTAATTTCTACAATACTTGGCCTTTTTTTTTTATCGTGAAATCTTCAATACATGGTACATGTTACATTGGATTTTTGTTATGATGGAGTTCTGATTTATTCACAGGAGGAAGCAGGACGACTCAAGTTTGTGTGCTTTGCTAATGATGGAATCGATGAGCATATGGTTTGGTATCTTATTTAATCATTTTCTCTTAAATCTGCAAAGAATGTGAAACTATGAACCTTCTGCCTGATATCTTTCTTTTCAGTCTAAGCTTACTTGACAAACTACCATGGTTTGATTTACTCTCTCCTTCTCTCTTCTTCATCTGTATCTCGTCCTCTCTCCCTCCCTTTCAGGCTGATAGGATTGAAGAATATCTTTGCGAGACAATTACCTAATATGCCTAAGGAATACATTGTTCGTCTTGTCATGGACAGGTGTGCATCTTGAAGCCTTTTCGAAAGGCTCTACAATCTGGATATGCTTGGACATGTTTCTTCGAGAAAGATTAACTTAACTTTCATCTCCAGTAGGACCCTAGACGTTAGGACTCAAATTGGCTCAACCTCTCATGTGGACCATATAGTGTCATGAAAGAAATTTCAAATTAATGATAATTTTCTGACACTTCCAGTGTATATTGTGTTGCAGGTTATGTTCTCTTTCTTCATGGCTCTTTATTAGTTTTTAAAGACTCTAACCATGTTGAGTTTATTGCAGAAGCCACAAATCTGTAATGATTGTCAGGCATAATCAGGTTGTTGGTGGCATAACATATCGTCCATATCTCAGGTAAAGTAATGATCTGTTATAACAGTGTTTGCTTCTTTGTGTATGCTTTTTCAACTGAGAAGATCGCTGTAACTCAGATAGGGATGTGTAGTGAGTCCTTTGTTCTCTGATATCCCAGATACTGTGCCTACTTCGACTCAAACAGTCCATTGTTCAACTTATAACTCTGTTTGGAGACATTTTCCTATACATGTACATACATTCCCTCCTCCTGTTTCCCAGTACTGCCAAAACCATATGTTCCTGTGATACCAAACCCAAATGTTCTTACTGTTTATTAGCTGTGCGATAATCAGAAACGTAATTAGTTCATCTATCCTTTTTTCCTTGTAGTGATATAACAGCATGCTCGGCTATCAAATCAGATGGACAGCATTGTGTCGCTGTCCATTCCTAGTATGTATTCCTTTGTTGGAATCGTGAGAACTTTATCTCAATGTTAGGATTTGGGTCTGGGTTCTGCAGGTAGCTAATCAGACTTCTCAAGGCCACTCCCTAGCTTTTAAAACTCTGGATTTGGGGTTTAGCCTTCTTTTCTGGCTTCAAGCATTTTACTTGTCTTAGGATAGATTCTTTTTATTTAATAAAATAAAGATGTTGAACTCAGGGTGACAAATTGAACAACCATTCAGAGTTGTTCTTCGCTTCTACTGAAACTTTATCCTTGGTGTTTTGCAGTCAAAAATTTGGGGAGATTGCTTTTTGTGCAATTACAGCAGATGAACAAGTAAAAGGCTATGGCACAAGACTGATGAATCACTTAAAACAGCATGCTCGTGATGTTGATGGGCTCACTCATTTTCTAACCTATGCAGATAACAATGCTGTTGGTTATTTTATTAAGCAGGTTTGGGTTTTCTGGAGTTACTTTCCTCTATTGTGTGCTATTTGTTTATACTTAGTTTTGTTTGATTTGTTTTAGGCTTTTAGTTAAATTTTGCAGTCCTTCACCACATTTGCTTTCGAAGACCTCTCTTTGGATCCATCTGAAGAACAACATAGTTCACACATATTTGACTCTAAGTCTCTAACTACATTTGCATAAACACAATTTTTTTTTAGAACAGTTTGCATAAGCACATTGATACTTTATCAGTATGCACTTGGATTGGTTAGATATTCTTGTTCGTTTGATCAGATTACGAAACTCTAGTTTGTTTGTTTGGTTTTTTTGTTGGGTGGTATAACTTATTTTTATTCCCCCCTACTCTTAAAATGCTGATGAGTCTTATTTTAAAATAATATGCTCTATTTTTTTGAGAGAGATGCTCTATTTTTAATATCTAGCTTCCTGTGTTTGTTTAACATTATTGTTTGGATGTTTCCTTTTTAGAGGAATAATGAAATAATGAATTGAAATTGGGTTTGCATTGATAGGGTTTCACGAAGGAGATTGATTTGGAGAAAGATAGATGGCAAGGGTATGTTTAAAATGCTAGAATGGTAGATTCAAGCTTTACCAAGATTGCTTTTGTCTTTTATGTATTTGGGAATTTCAGATAAGTAGATTTGTTTTTTGTACATTATATAAGCTATTTTGATGTAACTTTTGACATTTATACGGGTTCATCCAATCCTAGGAACGCATGCACTTGTTAAAGGGTTATTCTTCCTTTCTGGAAGAAATTTCCACTTGGATTTGTTTTATTGGAGGTATAACACTGGTGAATGAATTTATAATTCGAGGTCTGTGTTAGCAATTTGGCGTAACTGCAAAAGTACAGTATGGTAAAAAAAGTTAGTAGCAGATTTCCATAAAAAATTTAAGGTAAAACTCAGAATGATCAAAAAGAACAAAAATTAACATTTTCATAGTTTTGCACTAAAAATGATCTGAGATTAATTTGTGAAAAAACACAAGTAATATTAACTTACACAAATATATTGTGAATCGTACCATAGTGTCAAAAATATGGTGGCCATTTATAAGGATTTTCAGAAGAACATAAAGTTTGCATAATGAACATATTAATGGCTGATTTTTGCCAAGAGTGAAGTGGTAATCTCTATTGATAAACCATTGTGCCATAATAAATTCTTTACTTTAGAAGATTTGTTTTGGTTTATACTTTTAATTGAACAAGTATTCCATAACTTTTCAGGTATATTAAAGACTATGATGGAGGAATCCTTATGGAATGCAAAATTGATCCGAAGCTTCCATACACTGATTTGTCAACTATGATCCGCCGACAGAGACAGGTAAAGTTAAACTTTGGTTACTCAATCTAATGAAATTCTGATTATTGATTTTTAATATTTTTCTTTTGTATTTGTTTTATTTATTTCTGTTGTTTGTTTGTTTTTGCTTTGGAAGACCAATATGAATTGAAGAGTTCTCTTCTTCTTTCTTTCCCCCTTTTCTAACTCCTTTGGGTTCACCCCCTCCCTTTTTAGAAGATACAATGTACTCATAAAATGTGTTTTAAATAGTCTGAAGTATTATTCCCTTGATTTGTTTTTAATGCCAGGCAATTGATGGAAAGATACGAGAACTCTCTAACTGTCACATTATATACCCA
This sequence comes from Macleaya cordata, assembly GCA_002174775.1. Classification (NCBI taxonomy): domain Eukaryota; kingdom Viridiplantae; phylum Streptophyta; class Magnoliopsida; order Ranunculales; family Papaveraceae; genus Macleaya; species Macleaya cordata. Next base: position 830,561 of record MVGT01003118.1, on the reverse strand, counting down.
GGAATTGACTTCCAAAAGGTATAAATGATTGTTAACTATTGCTTATTATTTCGATTCTCTCAAATCTGCTATAGTTGTTTGACATGTTCATTTACAGAAAAATCTATGTGTTCAATAAAAATGAACAATTTCATATGGTAGTGGTTGTATATATATAGGAAAGGATTTATTGGCTTACTGAAGACTTCCAAATCAAAGTAAAATCAATTACTGCTTAGTATAAGCTACAAGCTAGCTTTAGTATAAACTCTAGCGTTGCTTTTCTTATATTAAGCTTATCCAAATGGAGCCTAGCTCCTTTTGCTTTAACATCTGATTCTGGAATATATGTACCAAGCTTCACCCTTACAGACCATACTTATTTTGCTTTTCTTATCCTGCAAAATATTTCATTATGACATGTCTCTTCAGAGCATGGTTCACCGGATCGAAATCGACTGGTACCCGTCCACCGTTTCTGATTCTCATAGATCTTATTGGGGTGGAAGTGATGATGTAGGATAATTTTCATCAATATCTTTTCCTTTCAGAAAGAAGCTGGTATTCCAAAAAGAATCATCAAAATTGAGGATATTCCTGGCTTGAGTAAGTAGCTTCAACTAGTCCTTGGTCTTATGCTTTTGTTCTCATGAAGCTTGATGAGTCAAGACTCGGGAGTCCTCAGTCTTGCTTCTGATTGAGCTGATTTTCTCTTTCCAAGTTAGAAAGTATGAAGAGAAAACTCTGTTTCTGGCCTCTACTACACCTTTGTGGAAAGGGAAAATGAAAGGAAGATGAGACATTCTTCTGCAATCCCTCGTTGCTATGGGTGGAGAATAGAATTTCAAATACTTCTCTATTGATATAGAGGGTTTGTATCATAGTTTCTGCTATCAGTGATTCATTAAGCTTCATATGATCTTTCTTACCCTTTGAATGGAAAAAATAAAAAAAAAAAAGAAAAGAAAAAGTAACTTAGATGCAGGGGTTGTTTAGTAACTTAACAAATATGGAAAGGATGGGAGTAAATATCCAAAGAAAAAGGTTCTGGTATTCTCCTTTTGTCCCGACTACTTGGAATCAAAATTACCCTTGCATGTTAAAGGTGTCCCTCCAATACATGATAGAACTCTCTGCGGTATAGGTCTATTGCAATTTTAGTATACTAACAAAACTGGGACAAATTTGATTAACAGGAGAGGCTGGGTGGACTCCTGACCAATGGGATCATCCACAGAGTAGGGCAATAAATGCTTCCACAGACAGTGCCGCCTATCGCCAGTCTTTGAATGCCTTCATGCACACACTTCTTAAGGCAAGTTTCATGATCTTCTGTGAAAGTTATTCCTTTTAACTTTCTTTCTTTTTTTTTCTTTTTTTTTGTTGTATTACTTCCCAGGTCCTTTGGACTCTGATTCTAATTTATAAGGTCTTCTTAGCGTTAAGTTTCAATTAGAATAATGGTGGCTGCTATTTGAAGTTCACACTTGACAGTGAGATATGGAAGGCAATAAATTGGGTTAACCCAATAACTAAGTTTAGTCAACCGAACAGGTTCTCTGTTTTCTGATCTTCTTGGTTTTCGTTAGTAACTAATATTTTCTGATTAGAGCACGATTCAGTTTACAATCTGGTTTGGCACTAGACTTGTGTACTTTTTTTCCAAACACTCCCTTTCCTAATGGTTACATCCTATGTTCAAAACCTTCCAACTTGGGAAGAGTTCAAACCGTAACAAAAAATCTGTCAGACTCCATATATCTCCACCTAGAACTTAATTGTAAAATCACAATTATCAGAAGGGGGTTTACCAATTCTCAGGAGTCCTACCAAGAAAATGGATATTGGACATAAGCTTATTTTTGGTTTACAAAGTGGTCTCCTGTCAGGATCCTTATCAAAAGAAGATTTCACCCACAGACACTGACAGCCACTAGAATGGACAAATATAACGGGTCACTAAAAGTGCCAAAGCTCAGGCAGCAAGCTGAAAGTACTTCTGGTATCCCTTCCAGATATTCTTATTCTTACTATTGATTCTAATACTATTGATTTAAAAAAAATACTGTAGAATGTAACCTTTCTTATAACTTAATAAATTATGATTGCTTGTTTGCGGAAAAGCTGCCTCATATGATGCTAAAGAAAATCACTCTTGAAAAGATCAACCACTGGCTAGTGTCGCTTAATGTTGTGGCTTTTCACAACAGATGATGCATGAGAATCCTGATGCTTGGCCATTCAAGGAACCAGTTGATGCACGGGATGTGCCTGATTATTACGACGTCATCAAAGACCCCGTCGGTAAGGCAGTTTGTTGACTGGTATTGTTCATGTTAAGGTCATCTCTCTATATATTCTACAATAACACATAGAATTCCATATGCAGTACTGTGTCAGGATTTCCTTGATTTATTTTCAAAATAATGGGGACTATTTGAATTATGTTAATTTTTGTTCTGAAAATGTTTTCAGTTTCAAATTGATGAAGATACTCTTTTTCTTGAATGAAATTATGTCATTGCAATGGAAAACATCTAACATATGTTTAATCATGGTGGATTAAACCAAGGATTATGTTATTGCCACCCCGTAATCCATGAAACTTCTCATAAATATGCTCGTTGAAAAATTATATTCACTCTCTTTATATTTGTTAAACCATGTTCAATTTCTATATTTTCCCACAATTACTTTAATAGTCAATTAAGAACTAATAAATTGTGTTGGAGACATTCTCCACATATAAAAAAGAATGTCCAAGGCATTCCTGAAAAATGTGTTGAAAAGAGAGTCCACATTTTTATTGTCATATGTAACAACCACGTGTTAATTGATTTCTTTGGTGCTACAGATTTAAGGACATTGTCAAAGAGACTGGAGTCGGGGCAATATTATGTTACACTTGAGATGTTTGTTGCAGATGTCAAGAGGATGTTTGCTAATGCGCACACCTACAACTCCCCGGAGACCATCTATCATAAATGTGCAACTAGGTGACTATGGTGCCTCATTTTTTTCTTTTTCCTTTTTCCTTTGTGGGTTTCCTACTAGACTTTGTTAATGTTTACTCTGATGGTAGGCTCGAAAAGTTCTTCATGAGTAAAGTTGAATCTGGTCTCCAAGCTTGTAGCAAAAATTCAGCTATAATGAATATGTAGTCGACTAAGTCAACCAATTTCATACACTAGAAAGGCCAGGTGTGCAGTCCTACTTATGATTTGTCTGGTTTGTTTATTGATAAAACTATTGCTCCTTAGTTTATAACTTTGTTTGAATAAATAGATTATGTCTTGAACATTTAATGCAGGTCGATCCTATGGAATGAAGATTGCTTATGAATTTCAACTTGGGAGTAAAACCCGCAAACATAAGGAAAAAATATACGGGAAAGAAAGATCATATGTTTTATGTTTATTGAAGGTGTCCAACATTAAGACGTGGGCAGATTCAAATGTTCTCTGATCTCCCCAAGCCCTTTGAGAGAATTTTCCTTGTAGTTAAAGAGTACGGATTCATTAAGTTACCTTTGGAAAGCCGAATAGAGGGCCCACGTCACACTAAACAGGATGTGTAGGGATTCGTGTGATTATGCAATTTTATGAAATCAAGGTCTTCTTTTTTTCACTTGTTTGTGACAACATTTGATGAAATTGTTAAAAGATTTATGCCTCCCATAGATCTGAGAGCTTTGAAAATGTTCTTGATTCACATATATGTAATTCATTTCTAGACATGGTGAAACATGGCTTATTTAGCAGCATCATTGGAGGGTGTCATACATGGAATACCTTATGTGCACTGGAGCTTTCTAGACATGGTGAAACATGGCTTATTTTAGCAGCATCATTGGAGGGTGTCATACATGGATACCTTATGTGCACTAGAGCTTTTTTACAAATTCCCTTTCTCTTGCGTTTTTAAATTTATGAATAATTTCAAAAATATCTAGCATCTACATTTCTCTGAATCTTTAGGATGATTATAAATGAAATGAATACTCCTATTTATAGTCTTGAAAGTTGGAATAATTTGTTAAGATTGGATACGAGTGTTGTCAATCCAACAACGGTATTTCTCTGGAATTCTCATTAAAAAAATATATCAACTTTCAAGATTTTTCCATAAGGTTCTACACTACCTAGATATATGTAAAACATTCATTGAACCTAAACATATTGGAATTACCCAAAAATTAAGAATAATCTAGACAAAGGGCTTTTGTGCACATAAGTGTTTGATGCATGGCATGGAGCTGGGATGAGTATAACCTTCGTCTGATCTACCTCATAATTGATGCCATCCCATAGCCCACAAGAACTCCCAAAATTTAATAACACGATTTAAACCTCATTCATGTTGAAATGGATTATAATGTGCAATGACTGATTACATGTGACTCAAATAAGTTCATATGAAATGAAGGCGACATAAGATGCAGTAGGAAAAAAAGGGGCGAAATTTTCCCAAATCCAAGTGAGACGCGAAAGGAAAAACGGAAGCGGAAGATACTATATCTGAGATGAAATGAGAAGACCAGACATTATTAGTAGTGTCTCACATATACTGAAGTCCTATGAAGATTTGCAAAAAGCAGGACTTGGATCTCCCTTCACAGTAACTTCATACAAGTATTTGACAGATGACATGGATCAGAATGCCTGCTCATTTAAAATACTTATTGAACCAGACACCAATATTAAGAAAGCTTTCGAAGTCAGATTGCGGCCTGCATCAAAGAAATGGAAGTTTAGAACTAGTTTGTGTGAGAAAATTAAAGACACAGAAAGTTAACTGAATTGAACCTGTCGATTCCATGTATATCGTTGGGAAACACGATCACCTTGACCTCAACTCCATTCTCCTTCAATGCTCGTGCGTACTACACAGATTCCCAACTACTGATGTTAATTTTTGGAATCATATTCGCAGCTGTTAACATCACTTTTTTTTGTTTTTTTCTTTATAAGAACTGTTAACACTCGCTGGTGCAAGCTTTTAATAAATTCTACCAAATGAGGATCCCGTTTCACGTTAAAAAACCTCAATTTAAAAACTTGCAGCAATAGTTTACTTCAAAGAGCAAATGTAAAATCTTACTTGCAATCCAGTAGAAATTGGAACACGAAGATCTTGTGCACCCAAAAGGAAAAGAGTCGGTGTTTTGACCTGCAGACACCAACAAATAAAACCTATTAATGTTACCCTCTTCACCTCTTGATAGTTCTCATTATCAGCAGTCCTCATTTTGATATCATTAAATTGTATGAATATTTCATGGTTTATCCTCTATAAGTTCAAAACATTCAGGAAGCTATGGCACAGTAATGGCATTATATTGTAAGGAAGTACCATATTGGGTGGGGAATCCCAAATCTGAAGATATTGCAAATTAGTAGGTAAACCCAATAGATAACTGGTCTTTTAAACCACAATATCAACTTCAAACTTAGTATCAAAAGAATTAACGTTACTAACCTCAAAAGTCTAGTTACAAATTTAACTTACCTTTGAGAGGTGTGAAATAGGAGACTTCTTGTAAAAGACATGTAGGTGTTCAAGTGAAGGTGCCTCTGTAAAGTAAGCTTTTCCCTCACTACCACCATATGCCTCCACATAACACCAATCAGGGATATCAGATGTACCAACCATCAATGCAAGGTTACAGACAGGATTTCTTGCAGCAGCTGCGACAAACCTATCTGGTGCCTATACCAAGAGAAGACGAAAGTACAATTATTTGTTTCTTAATGGTTCACTTGATTAAGAAATATTTAAGAAAGTAGTTTATCAAAATAGTAAGGGTAGAATGAGAAGCAAACTTCCAGCTTCAAGTAATCGTTCTGAAGAATTGCTTTCTTTCATATGAAAAAATATTATGAGTTAATGACAATTAAAATTTGAAACAATTGATTATATAAAAACATAAGGGATTTGCAAAGCAGAGTATCATCTCAACACTACTACACCTGGCCAATCAAGTGAGTTGTCAAAAAGCCACCATGTGAACCTCCAAGAACAGCTACTTTAGATGGGTCCACAAGTCCCATTTCAATGACATGGTCTAGAGCTGCAAGTACATCATTGACATCCTGCGCATTTTAAGAATCTGTTATTATATTCCAAAAGAATTCGAAATGAATTCCATTGGATCCTGCAATGACCCCGGAACAAAATTAAAGATCTAGATCGAAAGAAATATCCAAAACTGATAATAAGCACCTGTGACCCAACTTTCCCTGGAAGAGATTGCAGTGCCTCCTCCCCGAAACCCAATGAACCTCTGAAATAATACCTTATTAGAAGATACTAAAAATAACACCAAAACATTAATTCTATCAGACAGTTACAAAATAACAGACATCATGCTGCAATTCCAGGAAATATTGCAGTAATAAGAACCTACCAAAGGTTGTTAAATCATCACTTACCATCAACCACCCCTTCAGGTTTTAGATCGAGAAAATAGAACTTAGAAATTGAATGTGGAAGGCATATAACCGTATAAAAACTAAAAGTTACACTTACAGACTACCCATGTTCACAATATCTGCAAAGTGGCAAATCATTTAATAAATTTAGAGAAGCAAAATACAAGAAAGGTTAAAGACATTATACATGTACAACAATTATCCATTTCTAGACACCACCATCGAAGTAGTTTTATGTCCTTGAGAAATATTAAATTAATTTTGCCAATCTTTATGAATCAAGGCCTCTCGGTTTGAGCTGCAGCTGCTCACAAGTCTGTTATGTTCTGTGTCAAAATACCAGTGTGGAGGAGTTCTTAATCCAGTATATAAATGACTGAATATCAAGAAATGAACTTGTTCTCTAAAAGTCATGTTATGCCACCTAGTAAATGTAATTAAGATGTTTTGCAGCCTGAAATAATTGTTTACGAGTCTCTATCAAAGGATTGTGTACAGTTTCTAGAACTAGATTACTTTTAAAAGTTCCGAAATTATAAAGTTCTTGAAAAGGACATAGAGTTGCGGCACTTATGTGAAAGCATAAGAAGAAGAGTCCGGATATATGTACAGCCTTAAATGTACAGGTTAGATGTACAGCCTCTTGTGGGGCCCACATGAGATTGTTCTAAGGGCCAATGTTTTGTGAAAATGTTCTCCTCATCATGTAGATCATCTTCACTAAAAATCAGCTCATTCTAAAACTTTTAGCCCCACCAAAAGTTGATCAGAATTTGATTAAAAATTAATGGTGAGAAATGAACGATGAGAAAATGAGACAACTTTTAGTAGGGCTAGAAGTTTTAGAATTTACTGATTTTTGGTGAAGATGATTTACATGATGAGGAGAACATTTTCACAAAATCTCGGCCCTTAGATCAACCTCATGTGGGCCCCACAAGAGGTTGTACATCTAACCTGTACATTTAAGCCTGTACATATATACGGACTCTAAGAAGAATAAGAGCCTTTAAATTATTATTAAGTCTCTTACCAACAAGAGAATCGCAATAAAGTGACTCCTCAGCACCGATTAATATTGCTTGTTGTGGAAGCAATTATGCTTTAGGAAAAAGTACATTAAAAGGCATGGAAGGAAAAAATAAATTCTAAAAAATTAATATGGAATATGAGATAAGCCCAGGCTAATTTATATGTATATATGTATATATCTATATCTATACATATATTATAAAGATGAAACTTTGGGTTAACGTAACCCTTTCTTTTTAGGTGTGGGTTAAAAAGACCTACATTATAAACACCTGGCCCAATATATTAAAAAAAACATGGATATTTCCACCCCAAATAAAAAATTCTAAAAAACAAAATACTTAAAAAAAGTTTCTAAAAACTAATAAAATTAAAAATATTTTTTTATAAAAAGTGCCCGTTCATTGAACCGGCCACGCAAGACTAGTATGAGAAAGGAATTCTGGACTCACCTATAATTTACTATGAGCAAGCTGTAACCTAATGAAGACAGGAATGCTTGCGATTTATTAAAGTTTGTCAACGAGACAGAATGTGGTCCACCATGGAGGATTACAATTAATGGATTACATGCACCACTCTTCACAGCATTGGAAGAAACAAATATGGCTTCATAAGGTTTCCTGGCACCTGAAATGAATTAAACACAGATAGGTATCACCTTATCAGTAAATGCAACTTACGATTGGCAGACGTGGAACATAAGATTTCAAGTATCGTGCTGTCAAAAAATTTTAGTTAATAAGCATATTAAAATGCTATGGTCATTCAGATACAATGACAATAAATGAGTTGTCTAAGAGATACATTTCACATCACCAATCAAAAAAATGATAGAAAATATCAATCGATCAAAACAAGGAATGAAGGAAAAATGAAAGGGAAGCAGTTGACAGTATGCCCTTACAACATCAAGCAATCCATGGTATCCTCCTTCACCAGGTTGACCATGGTACTGTATCCTCATAAGAAAGCTCTCTATCATTACCACCATCTGCACCTTCATAGTGTCACTATGCTCCTAATTAAACTCAATTAGTGGTGTCAACTTCTCCTCGATATCACTAATTCACTAACTTGAACATGTTCTTTTTCATCCCAATCTAACTTTTGTCCCGCAACCAGAGGTTCCTCCAACCTTTTGCCACATGTTAGTTTGAATTGAAAATGCGACAGATTGATAGTGCTTAGTCCATTACAAAAACTTTTACTCTCTTTAAACCTTGTTTTGTAATGCATTTTAAAAATTTCCTGTTTTTTTCTTTATTCGTGTGATTTTCTTTATTTTTTCGTGTTTGCACCAACAGGACATAGGACAGAGAAATTAATTTTTTATGTGATTACCTTTTGTAAGGTTTTCGGAGGCACTGCTTACTGGAATCTTCATTATACTAAACTGAAGGGATGACAGCAAAGATCTAACCTGTGGCAGATAAGAACAACAAGTGATATGTTTAATTAAAAAAAGTGCTAGAAAGAAAGTACAAGGGCAATAGGAATCTACAATAGAATGTAGCTGACCTTCTCAGAGTATCTGGATACAGGACTTGAAACATCTAGCCAACTCCATCCAACACTAGCAATTCGCTCCTTGTTCTCAATAGAGTATCCATACTTGATTTCAGGAGGCTCTATGGGACTACTAGACACTTCAAAGGAAAAATGGAAAAGAGAAGGAAAACTCAATTTCTAACATCTGTTTGTTTCATTTGTTAGGATTTATCAGTGTATGATATTACCAGCAAGAATATTGTCCCCATCTAAGGCAAGAACGTTCCATGACGAACTTGAGTTAGTAGGACTCGCACGAGATACACTCCCGCTGTATAGGAAAATGCATCTACTTGTCAATTACATCGAATGGAAGAGCAAGGTTCTCGTAAAACAGAAATGCAAATATATTACTTGTTACCTCAACACATTTACAGAAAGTATTACTTGAGTGCTACCCCAGTAGGAAGACAGAATCATTGTTTCTCCATCAGAAAGCCACGGTTTAGAGAGGAAACTTGAACAGTAAAGTCCAGGGAAGCAACCATCTTCAGCACACATTACAACAGGGACCTAAATTTGTTTCCACAGGAATGTGTTATATGCAACTTAATTATAGATGAACCATGCAAGACATCTGAGGACGTGCTGCAGATTATATGTGTTCATCAATTTAAATTTAGAAAGTGCATCGACTTAGTAGAACAAATCAAGTTTTATGATCTTCGAAAGAAAACTAACGTACAAATTATTCATTTTCACGATAAAAGATGAGATCTATACAAGCGAACAAGTGAGATCTGTACATATACATGCATCTATCATCCTAAAGAATTGAACACAAGCAAATTAACTCAAAAGAAAGAAGAGCTTACCACATCAAATATTTTCAGAGATGGATATGGCTTTCCATCTCTAGGCCAATCAATTCGGTGAAGTGAGTCAGTGGCAGAATGCGCTCCGGTGTCCACAGCACTTTTTGAAGATAAGAACACAAGGGACTTCCCATCTGGGCTGTAAAACTATTCTAACCCCGTCAGCACTTTCAGAGCAGTTTAAATTTCTTTAAGAGGTATTTTGGCAATGGCCAAATTAAGCTACATACAACCCTTCAGCTATAGAACTTGTGGAGTGCGAAACACTCATAAATACTATTATTCTAATAAATGATGCATACAGTAGAATATGCATATCCGCATATGCAACACAAAAACAATCTGAAAGTTGATGGGGGCAACTTAAATTTTTGGTTCTTTCCAAGTATTCCTAAATAATATCCTTCCATATGTTGCATACATTATAAATGTTTCAATCTTTAGCATAAATACCAAAACCTATTTTTTGGCGAACGCAGAAACAGGAAGAAAATTGCACTACTAGCATCCAGGAAGTACATGGGGATGGCGGTAAAGTACAGTTCTACCCATAGGATTCGCTGCCTTGTAAGGATACTCAAATCTTTTTTCTTTTATTTTCTTCTCAGATTTTTTAACTTACAAACTGTGAAATCCTTGAGGAAATTCAGGTTTTTGTAAACTTCGACGATGTTACAACTGTATGTCAAGTCATTCCTTTCATCTAGTAAAACAGAAAACATAGAAGGGGCATTGGATGGCTTACAAAGACATCAAAGAAAAACTAAAATTCCTATTTCATATCATTGTTGAATCAACTCATTGGATTCGACCGAGGGAACGGACCCAGGAACAACTAAAAGGTTTCAGATTGGTTGGTCCATATCTGTTATTTAAACAATTTCCAGTTTGGCATAGCAATTTCATGCATACATTGTGACACTGACACCTAAATGGACTAAACTTAAGAACTAAAACCTGCAAATCATGAACGAAATTTAATTACAAACACTACAATGAACAAACTTATAACAAAGCAAGAAGAGTAGTATAATGTACCTGAATCGAGGAAAAAAGGCACTACTTATTCCTTGAGTAAGATTGACGGCTGCATTCTTATCTTCAGTTGTGTCACCTCTGAAACATAATAATAAATCCACAAATTTTCAGAAACATAAGCTTACAAACTCAATCTCCAACAAAATCAGATAAGCTAACAGTAACAAAGGCAGTAAAACCAAGAAGATCGCAAACATTTACTCAAAAATGGGAACCTACATGGTTTGAAGTTTATCAGTCTCTGATTTATGAAGACACGCCCTGACTGCATATATGGAACATGGTCTATTATAACAGTATTTTATACCAAGCTTTCTTACAACTTTTGGAGAACCACAGTCTGATGGCCACCCAACAAAAACCAAATACTGGTCCAAACCCTCCACCATTGGTGCCCATACAACTTGTCCTACACTTAAGGACTTGGAAATTCCATCAACAACGTGTACATCCCCACTGTAATCAGGAGAAGATTAAATCAATGTCTTGCCAAAAAGTATCTAATACTTACTAAAAGTATGAAGGGGAATGAAATTGGACCTAAAAATATTGATGACAAATAGTGCAGGACGCCTTTTCCCCGCATAAGTTTCACCCCAGTCCTCGTCCCAATCTCCTTGCCCTTTCCAGCTACCACAGTCCTTCTCTGCAGAACCTCTTTTCTTGTAGCCCAAACCATCAAACACTGGCTTGGATGGAGATGGATCTTCAGCAACATAAGCAATGAGAGTTTCATCGGAGTTCCAAGAGATCCCCTCAAACCTATGAAGCCAGGAGTGCTTTTCGAAGTCAAAAACAAGGATGTAGTGCACTCTCTCTCTAGAGAGAGTTTGCATTGAAACATTAAATATTCAAACATCGAAATCAGTCAGTACGACTAGTAATTAGTAAATACCATCCATCGGTATATACTGAGCCATGAACAGATTTCGGGATATGTATTTCCTTCTCCAACTGAGATGGGCCCCAGATTTCAAATTGTGTTGGACTATCATTTTCTTGATTTCGAATGACAAGCATTTTCAGACCTGAAGGTGATGGGACCATCGTTGATACGCCCGACATTTCAACAGGAAATGGAGCCCATTGGAAGCTTAAAGACTGGTTACTTTCTTTTGAAATATGAGAGGATAGAATATGAGTACGCTTTTTGTTTCCTAAGAGATTCGGTTGGCTAACAGAAAACATTGCCCGAGAATTACTTCCTGCAATAAAAGAATTACAAACACAAATAGTATACTCAGATCAACTGTCCAGCTGTGGATAACAAAGTATTGCCAAGAGCCATTTTTCGACAACATGGAAGTAAAACTTTATAAGAACCGAGCTCATACCATTATCTGTTTCAAAAACCCATGCCTTCTCAATGCTAGATATTGAGGCAAATTCTTGAAGTAATTTAGACTGAGAAGCAAAAGCTTCCTCATTTGTTACATCTAAACCCTGAGGCGCTTCTTTTGAAGATACAGCTCCAAGTGCATCCATAGCTAACAATGTTGACAGCTTCTGACTATGTATTGCGTGTGAAGAATTCAGTAAATGTGGAAAAAAAAAAAACTGAATCAACAACAAACTAGAGTAGAAAAAAAATAAAAATTGAGAAAATACTTTAGGGCCGGTCCTAATAACAGCGCTAATAGTCAAGATTCAAAGATTTAAGGAAGATTGGATTTTGCTCTATTCAGTTAGTGGGCACACTATCACCTGCATATATACGCAGATGTAGTGCTCTACGGTATAATTAAGAAGTCTAATATACCAAATTGATGCTTGCATGTTTACAAAAGATATGCAAAATTGATGTTTATAGTTTATACTATAAAAATTAAATTTTCATATTATTTTTTTGAAAAATAAGTAAAATATGGAAAAAAATGTATATATTGCTTAAAAATATTAGTGGTTAGCACAATGCAAATCACATCCCTTCATCATAATTATTTAAAGAAGAACCAAGTATTACATTCTTTATTAGCAAAATAATTTTACAATTTTGATTATAAAAATTGTAATCAAAACAAATCAACAACAAACTAGAGTAGAAAAAAAAAATTGAGAAAATACTTTCTAATGTAATGCAAGTTATGCAACACATTAGAAGATTGTTCATCCATAAATTCAAGAGCTATATGAAACCAAAGATTCACAAGGCTCAAAAATTTGTCTGATCACAGTACAGGTCAAAAATTTGTCTGATCATAGTCTATCTCTAATTAACCCAAAATAGTTCCAATTAAAATTTGATTTCTGAGTTCATCCAAAGTTTAAAACGAATTAAAACCCAATTAAAGAGAGATAGAATTAAAGACATCCATTAAGTAATGTTATCAGTAAAAGTTAGCTATCATCAGACCATTTATATATTCAACGTAGAGTCAACGCAGTGAAAATGAGTCTGTGTGTGCGAGTGAGAGAGAGAGAAAGAGAGAGAGAGAGAGAGAGAGAGAGAGAGAGAGAGAGAGAGAGAGAGAGAGAGAAGGCAGAGAAGATCTTACTTGGGAGGAGGAGAAAATGGCCTAAAAAATCTCACACGAGAAGGAGGAGAGAATACAACTGAAAGAGGAAGAAATCGGGAGAGGAACCAGTTTCTGCAACAATTTGAGGTAGTGCTAATATACGCACTCATCATTTTCAGTGCAATTTTTCTTTGATGGTTGATTGGATAACTATAAGATGCTGGAGTGCGCACGGTGTGTAATGCACCGGTTTCTTTGATCTAATTAGCCCACAATCAATCAAGATTCTACTTTGGGTTAGCTTAATGCCACGTGGCATATCTCCACAATTTTTTGATAAAATAGTTTTAATAACTAGCCGATGAGGAAGGATCCATGGACATAATAACACTTTAAAAAGTGTAAATTAAAAGTTTTAAAATAACTTAATGTCATTTTATTCTTACCAACTAATTTTTGATAGGGTTAGAAGTTTTAGAACTGTATATGATCATCCTACTAAAAATCAGCCATTGGATCCTATCCATGTGGACTCTACATGATTTTTTTTTTTTTTGATAAAGAACTCCTTGATGACATGATATGGTTATAGGCTCTGTTTTAGGACCCCTTGATAGTTTTTTTTTTAACTTTTTCTGAGTGGCTTGATAGACATCATAATAAGCACCAACAGAGCCTGAGAAGAGCTTGGGCTTCCTTTAGATAGATAACCAGAGAGAGACCAGGTACTCAAATCTGAAGATCAAATAAGGGATCCATTTAGGTGTCTCATTGTCATTTCAAGAAAAAAAAGAATGGTGAATTCTTACGAGCAATAAATAAATAAAACTGCATTAATACATCCATCTACATGACTACATCCCATTAAGAGAAAGCTTCACATTTGACTCTGTTTATGGTTGTTACTCTCCACTGTTTGTGGTGTTTCTGGGTTCCAAGATGGATCCCACTGCACAGGATGATCACAAGGAGTTGTGCTTCCACCCCGGATCCGTTTCTGCAGATGTTCCAAACTGGCCACTCGCTGCATGGAAGATGTTCGGCCCATTTTGTTGGTTCCTGTAGAATTCTGCATGTCTTCAACTGGAGGAACCGGAGGAATATCAGGCAAACTGTTGCTCACTCCCTGGTCTTTTGGGGTATTCAAAGCGGGTTGATAGAAGTGTTGTTCGGTGTTATCTTGCACAGGAACTGCAGCATCTGCAGATGTATCGGATGGGCTACCATCAAATGGCATTCCCATTGTAGATATCTCAGACATGGCTTGGAGCAGCGGATTTATGCCTGTTACTCGCTTAACTGTATCTTCAGCCATCTTCACCTGGAAATAACAGTGAAGAAAATTCAGTGGGTTAAGAAACTAATTAGAAATTTAGTGAACTTTTTTTAACCTCAATCGAAGAAAAATATATATTTAAAAGAATCAAGGAAACAACTGCCTCTGTAACAGCTTCAATAACATTATTGCAGGACATGAACAAACTACTAATGATGGTATCAGGATAAGTCAAATTAAATCTCCACAGTATCAACAACATGAGGTGTCCAAAGAGATCATTAGAGAGATCTTACGTATCTCTTAGAAAAACGAGGGAACCTGCTTCATATCAAGTATCATTTAGTATGCATCAATATAGGTGTGATGTGTTATGTTCGTAGCAAAGTCTGGATACCATTATATATGGGAGAAGAATACACCATTTGTAGATCACAACCTAGAAAATTTATTGGTCATAAATTAGTGGCATGTAATCTATGACATTATTTTGAACTGTCAAGAAACATGGCAAACATATTAGGGTTTTTTTTTTTTTTTTGTTACATGGATCATTGAACTGAGGTTCCAAATCAATTCTCTTGAAAAGGTGATCTTAGTAGTATTATCTTTATAAAATCAACAAATTCAGCAACCATGGTAGGGAAATAGTAATAAACAGTCATGCAATACCAAATAAATAACATAAAGGAATGCCTGCCTACCTTTGCTCTCAATGTTTCAACATCTGCTTTCAAAATCCTATTGTCAACAGCAGCTTCATTGTACTTTTGGCTTATATCAGTTAGACGCTTCAGTAACGAAGAGTTTTCAACTCTTAACTGTGCAACCTATGGAACGGCATGCAGAAGAATTCTTCAGAAGCATAAACGAACATCTACTGAAGATGAAAACAACAAAAGCAAATAGAGGTAACATATAGGGCCAAACCTGTGTCTCTAGTTCGCTCAGGTGTGCTTGCTTTCTTCTTCTAGATCTTCTTGCTGACTCTCTATTTGATAGCATTCTGAGTCACATGACAAGGATTCCAACAAATAAACCGATCAATGAAATGATAAGGAAACTCCCACCAATAATTTAAAATGCATCAATCCTTGTTAACGGGGAACTTCTGTGCAAGTTCACACATAGATGTGCACACATAGAACACCTGACTTTTCTATAGGGTTTCCAAGTTGAAACTTCAAACAGTGCCAGATATTTCTTCAAATTTGACTTTCTTGGCTACAACAAAGAATGAGTCCCTGATGCAGGAAAACCACAAGCTATAAGGGAAAACCTCAGTGCCATAGTAGATTTCTCAAATTAGAACTGAGACAATTGTAATTTATGCATTCTTTGCTTTGACTCTCCTAGAATCTTTATGTTCATGGGACTAATAATGGTTATATCTTGGGAGCTCCAGGTTTGATTTTCATCTAATAGAGGATTTCAAGTGGATAGACAAGCCAACTGAAATATCAAATATAACAGAAAGGAAAGCTAAAATGTCTTTTATACCATATTTT
The DNA here is from genome assembly GCA_002174775.1 of Macleaya cordata. Taxonomy (NCBI): domain Eukaryota; kingdom Viridiplantae; phylum Streptophyta; class Magnoliopsida; order Ranunculales; family Papaveraceae; genus Macleaya; species Macleaya cordata. The sequence goes on along the minus strand of MVGT01003118.1, from coordinate 814,475 downwards.
GAAGTCAAATGGTATATAACTTCTTTAAGTGGTTGTGGGATAGATTTGCAGAAATCTGGTTGATACAGTTACGTACATGCAAAATAAGAAAGCAGAAAGGGAGATTTAGAACACAGGGATATAAGCATAGAAACCCCACTCTATTTTCTCTGCCCATGCTGGACATGCACGGATGCACATGGGAACTACTGTTTCTATGAACTCAAATAAACAAAACATAATAAATAAATCATTTAGAGAAGATTGTTACTACAATGCGATACACATAGACATTAGAGACTTGGGCGGAAAAGGCGGAAAATAGTATTCTTTAACGATGCCATCTTACATATGCACTTACTCTCCAGTATATTAAAAAAAATCTCCTCCCCCAGCTGCATGCACCAATTCCTAATTAAATGGTAAAGACTAGCAGAAAAACTATGGTTACCTTCTTACGCGCTTTGCATCAGCAGGATCCATGTTATCAGTTATTTCTGTTTCTCCTTCAAGGTCATCATCATCAGATTGTTCTCTTGATGAGGCACTGGTTGTTGGTCTAATTTGAACACCTGATTTTTTCTGCATCACAGGTAAAGCTGGAATTCCAAGTGGTCCATTGACAGCCTTATCTTGTTCCTTGGATAAACCATGTCCAGATCCTGCATGGGTAAAAACAGAAGGTAATAGTTAACTGACACAATTCCATTACTGCCCATGCTATATTAAACAATAAAACTTGCTGTATTGAAGTAAAAAAAGAAAAAAGAAAGCAATTATTACACGATTGAAAGATGGAGTGAGTCAAAATGCAGCAGAAGTGATGAATTCACAGCTTCAGTAGATCATAAATAACGAAGAAACATTGTGTGCCCAAATGGCAACATTAACAATGACTTAGTTTTTTTTTTTTTTGGAGAGAAGAGAAAGTTTACTTTGTTTCCTAATTGATATGTACTGTTTGAAACTCTAACGAGAAACTACCTCTAGTGTGCAGTTAGCAGGATCTGGTTTTTCTGATTATATGCAGTTCTTTTAACAAATTAAATATTAGAAACCTCCCTTTCTCTCAAATTGGTCTGGTCATTGACTCATTGCCAAATTTCATTCCCTCAGATTTGTGTTTCGGGATATAAAACATGATCAAACAACTCATATTCCTCCAAAAGTTAGAGAAGTCGTTGATAAACCTTCAAAACTTACTCCTGTGACCTGTCTCCCTGCCTCTTCCAAGATGTATCAGTCTAAGGTGCTTTCGAAAGAACTCAACAAAACTCATAAAGTATTCAAATCATGGGACACAAAAACATTTAGGTAGAAAGCATAGTATCACTTGAAATGCAATACTTCAACCCACTGTTGAGTAAACTATTTCACTGGTAATACTGCCTAATTCATAAAATAACAAGCCAATATGGATCCAATTGAGCTTCTAAAAGATTATACTATTCTTATTAAAAATCACTTTTAGAGGAAAAGGCACAAAACTAGCAGAAGTTTCATTTATCGTGAAACTTTTAAGACTCATAGTTTTATACTAAAGCTTCGTCACAACATACCATAAGCACAGAACACATCAAACATGCTATATCGGTAAAAGGAGCATATTGAACTTGCTATGTCAATCAAAATCACATATTAGACATGCTATTGCCCCTGCAAATTGGTTGGACTGAAACGCATAAGCATATCCAAATACATACCTCTCCCAGAAGCTTGGGACCCCAATTGTGTTGTACCTGAAGCTTGTGACCCACTGTATGCTAAAGGAGCAGAATCTTGAGGTTTTACCGCAGATGCCTGTTAACATGGCACAATATTTGGCAAGTTATCAAATACTCAAATTTTTATTCTCGAAAATACGTTTCAACCAGTATGAAAATATAAATATTCTGACCCATACGGAGATGTGTAATTTATACTATAGAAAAATGTTGAAACAATCATCAAAATTTAGGAAACAAGTATGGAAACTAAGGCGGCTACAGAAAACTCAATATGAGCAGCTTTTAGCTTCTTCTTCTTTTTTATTTGATCAGTCTTTTGAATTGGTTTAAATCAAGTGGACTTACCATTTGACAACTCCTAGGTTTACCCAGATTCGACCAAAATCACATACATTGATTATAACCCTATGGTCCCCAACCAACCACTGCCAAAGAATCCATATTTTTGGATTGACAAGAATGAAGTAACCTACTGGATAATTTTTCACAAGCATTGAAGGAGCATAAATAACCTTACAATGTGCTAAGACTTCTGTGTCCCCATGTTCTTAGAAATTAGAACTAAGTTTTTTGTGTGTAAGGGATCATAAACGCCACCTATGCCTTGTTACGATTATCTAGTGTCTCCAAAACAAATTTTCCATTCAAAATTTCAAAACCATTCTAAGCTATATCATCTGCCAAGGCCTGTATCTTCGGATATTCACTAATTCCCCTAGCACATTTTAGAATCCTTAAGTTGGCACTCCTCACTAGTCTTGTTTTTTCAGCCAAACCTCCAGAAATTGATATTCCTCTAATTTATTTCCTATTGAGAGTATCTTAAGAATACCCTGACTTATTTTATTTATGATTTTGTATTTCCTACTCTGTCAACTCATCCATCTCAGCATCCTTCTCTTTGCTACATTCTTTCTTTTATTTTCAAGAGAACATCTTTGTCTTTCCTACTCTGTTCAAATTAACAATTCTTGATCGGAAAATCCATACCAAAAAGAAAAAAAAAAAAAGGAAATCCAAGAGCAAAACTTCCCTACTAATGAAAGTTTACAGACGCGATTGAATAATCAAGAGAGAGAGAATCAACAAATATGAAGAAGAAGATAAACGAAATGGTATAATATCAATATAATCTCACCATATTCAATCATCCATACCCAAGAAATCAAATAAACCATACCCTAGACAAGGCAACAGCAGCACAAGCCATTTCGAGACGACGCTTGAGAATCGCCTGGTACTCCTCCGAATCTATCGGAACGTTAGATGAGAGAGGATCGGAAGGTGGTGGAGGGGCTTGAGTATGAGGAACAGGAACAGGAAGATGGTCTTTAACCTCGACAACTTCATTGTCACCGTCGTTTCTTCGTAATGAAGAAGAAGAAGAAGAAGGAAGAGCAACTGATGGCGGAAGTAAAGGATGAGCAGCAGAAGAAGAAGGGAGCGGAGTTGGTAAAGTTTCGGCTTCTTGAAGAAATCTCTCAAAAGCCCATTCGGATGAACTTCGATTCATCTTCAGATCATCGGTAGTTGCCGATGATGATGATGATAACGATGACTGCGACGGTTGTTGTGGTGGTGGCGCTGCCCAATACGGGTCGGAAATTTCCTCCACTGAAAACACCCTATCCATTTCTTTCTCTCTCTTCTTTCTCTCTCTAAAATTGGTTCTTAAATTTTGTTTGGGTTAATTTAATTTACCCCCTCAGAATAATTCGCTATTTGGACTTACCCCCCTCAAAGATTCCGTAATTACCTTACCCCCTCAAACTCACGGTTTCCGTCTTTTTACCGTTTGAAGGCTACGTGCGTCTCACACACTCACATTCATGACCAAAATACCCCTCACACTCCACTCACGTGTGTCTTCCCAACCATGTACCTCTTGACTCTTGAGTCGTGCTCTCAATATCTCTCTAGTACAGATTTTTAATGGCGAAGTGAGGAAGAAGGACCAATTTCAACAAATCTTCAAATGTCTTTAAAAAATTTTCAAAACTTAAACTAATTAGATCTGTTCATCTTCTTAGAAAAACTTACATCTCAAATCATGCCCTAAAATCATCTCAACCCCATATTTCACTTGAGAAAATCACATCTCAAGAAGATGAACCTTTAAGGATTGGCATCGTATGGTTTAGAAATTTTGGTCAAGTCATAGCTAAAGCAGCGTGTAAGTTTTCTACAAGCTTAATCCTATCTCCAGGTACTCAATTCTTTCAATTTCAACAAATCTCCTACTCTAATTTTTCTTATCCAAATCCCTCTGTTCTTTTAGGTTACTCTCATTTGAGTTTCTTATACTTAGAATTAGATCATCTGATTGATCATCATCTTTCATCTCAAAGCCGAACAAACCCTAGGGGATAGAGTCGTATCCTCCAGATGCTGGACCGTATCACTCACCACAGCAAACTGAATAAATTGTGTTTTTGGATTTAATTGGACAAAGTAGAACCATTTTATACAAAAAAAAAAAGTGAGATCTGATTTTCTCCAGTAGATCAGTTTTTAAGCAAAATCACTAGAGTTTGATTATATCTTCCGATTTTATCAGAATCAGATCCGTCAAGATCAAGTTATGGACGAAGTTGCAAAAGCCATTAATGGAGGATCAGTTGAACTTGCTTACACCATTAATGGAGGTTCCACTCCAGATCTGTTCCAAAAATTTAAAAGGTATGCTAGACTTGTAGACGCCCTTAATAGAGGTTATTTTAGGAGAAAAGATAAAGTAAAAAATGATGGTGGTTTTGTGGTGATGATTATTTTGGAAGACAATGGTTGTTTTAGATTTAGGGTTTGGTGGGGAAGAAGAAGAAGATGATCAAGGTTGAGAGCTTAATCTCAACCATCTAATTTGAAGTTGTAAGATGGACCGTTGGATTAATCTTATAAAATGTAGTAGGTTAAGGACCTTAAGTAATGCTCGTGTTATGCACGTGAGGGGTATTTTGGTCATGAATTAGAGTGTGTGAGACGTACGTACACCTTCAAACGGCAAAAAGACGGAAACTGTGAGTTTGAGGGGGTAAGTTAATTACGGGATCTTTGAAGGGGGTAAGTTCAAATAGCGAATTATTCTAAGGGGGTAAATTAAATTAACCCATTTTGTTTTTGTTTTGATTCGGTTCGGGTTTTTTTATTTGATAAGAGGAGACGACTTTTTCAGTCGTGTAAATCGTTTTAGCAATCGCTGTAGAAAGAGTCTGATACTACTACTCCTCTATATAGATGACTGATGTTCCTGGAGATTAAAACACGTGTTTTATTTAAGACATCGAGGAAAATCTAACGGTCAAAGATTTGATTAACGTAGTGATAATATCCTCCTCGTGCGGATAATAGGAATTTCTTTTCTTTTTTTTTCCTGAGTAATTTCTGTTTTGGGTTGTTTCTATGGATGTTGCGGCGCCCAACCATGGATATGATGTGGGACCCACGTATAAAAGTGGGCCAATGAAACGTCGAGTGGGTCCACCAGTGCACAATATGGGTCTATGGCTGCTGGAAACGTTTTCTAGATTATGCAGGGGCGAATTTTTCCATCCAATTTTTCACATATTTCGTCCAACTTGTGTTTACAACTTTTGAACTAGTTGGATGAAATTTTATAAAATAGATGGTACAAAAAGTTTAAAATCTCGGTCGTTTTGATGGGGATTATAATTTTAGAACCATGACCATGGTCCACACTTACTAACCGAAACTTTGGTATAGAGGTGATGCTCCCGCTCCAGAACTTCGCGCTCCCGCTCCGAACTACGCTCCAACTCTTCTACTCTGAAGGTATTTTAGAATTAAGAATATTTTTTAATCGACCGCTCCGACGCTCCCGCTCCCACTTTTGTTCCCGCTCCGACCCGCGCTCTAGTTACTTAGGGTCCACATGACAAAAAAAATCATTGTTGCAAAAAAATCAATTCTTAGATCATTTCTATGCCAGCATACAGATGGGTATAAACAAAGTACAAGGAGACATCTCCCGGAAAATGGTTATTGGTATGTCTTCCTTTAAGGGACTATGTTAGCGTGACACCACTATTTGGTGTCAATAGTATTGACACGAGGCTTTTTGGACCTAATACAAGAGCTTAGGGCCCACTATAAGGGTTGATATTTTGTAAGCATGTTCTCCTCACCATGTAGATCATCTTAAAAAAAAATCAACCCATTTTAAAAAATTTAATCATATCAAAAGTTGGACTCTATTTGTAATCGTTTATGTTATTTATTTTCTTACAGATACGAATAGAGTCCAACTTTTGATCTGATTAGAAGTTTTAGAATTGATATTTTTTTATGAAAATGATCTACATGATGAGGAGAACATGCTCACAAAATAACATTCTTATAGTGGCCCCTAAACTCTTGTATTGAGCCCAAAAGAACCGGTGTTGAAACTATTGACACCAAATAGTAGTGTCAAGCTAGCACGGTCCTCCTTTAAGAAGTGATTGGTTCCAACCCAATGCAAAGTCTTCCTCAATTAATATTGAGTTAAAGTCTGTCGCTTAATTCTTAAGAAAGGTTTTCGTGATATTAGCTTAGATGGTCTTTATTTGGTCTTTATTTAATAAGATTCAAAGTGTTGCGAGTTTCAAATTTCGTTGCAAAAAAGAAAAAAAAGAAAAATGAAATGTTGAGTAGAAAAGAGTCGTTTGATCATTCTCTTCTAATAAGTTGTTACAACTTATACATAACACTTTATCCTCCACATTTCATTATCTAGCCGTAAAGAGTAAGTTGTGAGATAATGATAAAACCGACGGTTAAGAACTCGTGATGATTAATTAAGGATGGACCCTCAATCCATTCCAGACCTACTATCTATCTAGTCTTTTTAGCCGGTTTGGGACACAGGTATAATAATAATAAAAGTGGTCTTTGATTAGGGGAAGAACTAATTGAGTGTTAAGAAGTGATTTGATGGATTACAGATAATGACACCCCTCCAAACTTTGCATCATTTTTTTTTTTTTTGTATCTACTTGCAAAACTTTTATCCCATTATAGAATCAACCACAAATAAAAATAAGTGGAGAAAAAAGAAAGAAAAATTTAATAGAATTTGTGGCTGTGGCATTAGTTCTTTGGTAGGTTTTCCAACTTTGTGCAATAAATGTGGTCGTCTCCAATAGAATGTTTCTAAACTTCAAAACATGCGGATCCCACTCTTATTTAGTGTGCTTGGTCCTCGAGAATACTCAACATTTCAAAAAGCCAAGTTTAAAAGAAACAAAAAAGATAAAAGATAAAGACGACCCTAAAATTGGCATTTGGCACCTTATATATGACCTTTTTGTTTTAGTTAGAGATCAGGGAAGAGCCATGTGTCTTCCTTTTATTGGTTGAAGGTGTCCTTGAGGATTTTACCTACCCAAAGAAGAAAAGATGGAATCCTATAGGAAGTCACAGAGACTCACAGGTTTACACACATACTCAATTACTTAATAATATTTTTTTTTTTTGATAAGAAACATAATATATATAAACAACTAAGCAGCGGGCAGGGCCCTCAAGGTAGCAGAGTCTGAGTTTAAGACATCAAATATAAAAGAAGGCACCTCAGTCAAAGAGCATTCAGATGTTGAGGTCCTAGCCTTAGAGGCTAGGGCATCCGCAACTGAGTTGACTATGCGCGGAACATAAAAAAAGAAAATAGACTGATAGTTGCAAACTAAAGATCTAGCTTCATCAAGGTGGGCTTTAGAACGCCATCCTATTGAACTGTTGGTAGTCGAAGTAAGATAGTTGATAATACTTTGAGCATCTCCCTCAATCTGGATCTTTTGGAGCTGGAGAGAAATACCCCATTTGACTGCTTCTAGAGCAGCTTTAGCTTCGGCTTCTTCAGAGGATTGAAGTCTTGTTGGGATCATCCTCACACCCCTGCACATACCCAAAAAATCACGTAGAACCAAACCAATTCCAGCTTGATGATTATTAATAACATAAGAGGCATCAAAGTTGATTTTCCAATGACCATGAGGAGGGGGAAGCCATATCGAAGAGTGAGGAGTAG